>CATIWF010008301.1:0-25915 GCA_949630135.1 Balakata baccata | reverse complement strand
TCTTCTATCTTTTGCTTTGTAATTTTTGTGTTATTTCCTGCTTATTTGCTCAGAAAATAAGGATTGAAAAAAAGATTATAAACTTCAAATTTTTCTTTGTTGTTATTTGTCTATTTATCTTGAGTAGAATGCTAAAAATTTTTAGTAATAAAGTTTTTGTTTTTCTGCTCCATAATCTGCCATGTTTATGTTTTGCTGGATGAATATTAACATCTTGAAATTTTTCGAAAATTGTGAATACTTTCTTCCTTAATATATGTCTACTCCATAATATGCTTGTAAGATCTTTGCATCGCCTACGTAGTTTATTTCTGCACAATATTGTTACAGGTTTTGGTTTCTGCTCCATCTGAGATTGAAGTTGAACTTATTCCTATGAACTTGTTAGGTGTTTTTATGTTGATGATATCATATATGTAGAACACATAAGAAGGGTTTGTATAAACCATGATTCTTTGATTTTGTTGGTTTGAAACTGGGAATATCCTCACTTGTCGGAGGTGAAGCACTTAATCTACAAGTGCACCACTATGCTGTCGAACTTTGTCTACCACTTCTTGAGCTGCTGCTTTACATAAATTGCTAATGGATTTACATGCTACGAGAAGCGGATACATAAGGTCCTGAAAAAACCAAATTCCTTGAGCATGTTACAGGTATTAATCAGAAAAGAAAAATAAAAGAAATAAAAAAGAAGACAGATTTTCATTAATAACTTAACTTTCATTTACCCCAACTTCATACAATCTTTGATAAATACACAATGAAAAAGTAGGCATGAGTTACAAAAGTAAATCGATCTGAAGTCACATAAGAATTTCTAGGATTCAGCTCTGTGATCATGATGCAATTATGATTCTCTTTGTTTCTGAAATTCTAATATATTTGCAATATTTAATTAATAGATAACCATAATTTTTTTCAAGTATTGTGAAAGAATTGCATATCGGTGGTTGAAGGGCAACGAACTAAATGTAAGTTGGGCCATCCATACCAAATTAGGTAAGCAAGCAAACATGGGATCCATTATGTGTTGTTTTCATTGGCAACACAGTTATATATATATATATATATATATATACACACACACACAGTTATACATAGAGATTGAGAATTTTTTTGCTTGATGAATATTAATAAAAACAGAGTATGCAAAAAATAATTTTTATTGTTCGTATGTCTTATTTGTTATTAATTTAGTTCGTATGTTTTATTTGTTATTAATTTACTTTATATGAATTGAGTCTTTAATTAACAAGCCTTGTCCACAATCACTCATTTTCGTATGTCTTATTTGTTATATGAATTGAGTCTTTAATTAACAAGCCTTGAATACTAAAATTTAAATGACTAACTCTATAACTAAGGGAATATAGCTTGAGTTTTCCTCAAGATTCAAAAGGAAAGGAAATATACGTTATTTGGTACGGCATCGCAAATTTAATGCCAAAGTTCATAATTTGCTGGTCATAATTGTTAGGTGGCATGAACAGGGGGTATTAAAATGCTAACTTATTTGTCATAGCACATCATACAGTGAATTCATGTTTTAACTAATCTAATTTCTTTTGTACGCACATGCCTTAAACAAAATTACCTTTTCAAGCCTAAGAGCTACGAGTCTTAGAATTGAAATACATGATCTTAGAATTGAATCTTGTAATATGTTGGCTGTAAATATTATAAAATGAGGATGTAATTAAACTATCTTTACTATTTTTTATATATCAATATATATTGAGTCTAACTAGCTTTCTTTTCTTCTTCTAATTTCTTAAAAGGTAAACAAGAAAATACATTTTGTTTGATTAATTCGCATCCCGAAATTTTGTTTTCATTACTTGTTTATATCATATAAGTATTCATACTTTATATATTATTTCAACTTAATATTGCATCTATTTGAAGTGTTATGAATGTGTTGTTGTAATTGGGAGGAGTTTCAGGTAAAATAATATTACCTTTTCAAGTCTAATTTTGTAATTGAGAAAAATAAAATTAATTTTGTTTATTTTAATCATAATTGAATATTATATTTGATTAAAATTTTAATTTAAACATTCTGAATAATAGCTAAAATATATCTCTTGATTTGTATCGAACAATATATAGTTATGAATTCAAAATGATTGATATTAATTTAATAGTTTAAAACTATGTATACCTGTTGAAAAAACTTGTAGGAAAAAAATTTTAGATTATACTTATAATAGGGAAGACTCTGCCCAAATTTTTTTCAAAAAAATCATATCTTCTAACTAATTTTATTTACATATAGAGGTTACATCGATTGCTTTGATAAAAGATGTATACTTTACAAATGCAGAAGACATGAAAACGATCTTCATTTCTCTTAAAAGAGGTTTGGGCCAATTGGCAGCAGAGTTGTAATTATCCAGAATTAGAGTTGGACGGCCTCCATTATGATTTGTTTTAATTTTATTGCAGAAATATTGATATAAATATTAATATTAAATTTTAAATGCTATAAATATTTATTATATTTAGTTATAGTTTATTATAGATTTTAGTTTCAACAATTCATTATTCTTATAATATTAATTTAATTATAATTTAATACATAAATAAATATTAATATAAGTACAAAAAATAATATTACATATTTAGTCAAATTTAAATGTAATACAATTAAAATAAAAATATTTTAGATTTTTATAGCCTTTAGCGACCACATTATGTGGTCACCAATAGCCTCCATATTTTTGTGGTAGCTATTAGCGACCACAAATTGCAGTCGCTAATAGTATCCGCAATATAAATGTGGTCGCTAATTTATTTAGCGACCAGAAAAACAGCTACCACAATGTGGTAGCTGTAAAAGCTTTAGCGACCACACAGCTACCCCAACTTTAAATTTATGTTCTATAATAATATCTCTATTTCTATCATATAAACCAAAATCTCCTATTGTTAATCCAGCTATTTCATAACACGAAAGACTATTGTATTGTTGATTATCTTCAATTCATTTACCAATTATTTTTAATTTAACTAGTAAAATATTATTGTTTTTGAACAAATCTCTAACCATTCTAAATGATTTTGCCAGTGGATTAAAATCGTCAAACATTTTTATGAAACCATCAACAGTTATTTTATTTATATAAGTATTAGTATTATCATGAATAAAAGAATTAATTCTATTATATATTTCATTTTCAGTGTCATAAACATATAATTGTGCAGATTTTGTTTTTTCATTATTAATAGGCAATAGAGAGCCAATTAAATGATAATTCTGAACTCATATTCTGAAAACAAAATAACTTAGTTTTTTATTATTTTCATAATCGATTTTACCTCCAATTGAAGAAAAAGCAAACAAAGAATTATAAATTCTTATATTTTCTCTAAATTTAGTTGCAAGAGATCCACTGTTATGGGTCAATAAATTATTTAAAAATCAAGTGTTTGTTTTAAAAGAGGTAATTTAATTTTACCTTTTATGCAACAAATTGGTATAAATAAATTTATTGCGTTTAATAGGATATTTTACACATTCGTCAAGTCAATATTGCGCTCCGCAATGTGGACATTCGTTGTCCGGTGTACCCATATCGGATTTGGATAAATAATTTCCTATATATATATATATATATATATATATATATGTTAATAAACGGGAAATTTATATAGTTTTATAAAAATAAGCAAATTCAAAATATTGACTTTTATTTTTTATAAATAAATGCTTTTCGATTGTGTTGAGTATCGTTCAAAGCGACCAAATATTTAATAAATATACATAATTGAAGTTTATTGCTGAAATATATAAAATATATAAAAATATAATTTTTTAAAAACATTAGCGAAAAGTAACGACCGTCATGCAGCCAATTTGCAAAGGCAAATGTATTAGTTTCATTATTCTCGTATAATGCATTGCACGTATCAGATACTTGCTCAGCAGTCAGCATTGATGTTAACGAATGCAAGATATCTACTTTGTTTCATATCTCTAATAAGCTACGAAATAAATATTGATATATACTATAGTATCAACAGTTAATTAAAACATATGATCAATACATAAAAAAACTACCGTATAAAAAAAGTTTGTCAATATTTATTATATATAAAATATGTAAACTAATAAAACATATATTTTATAGGATTAAATTTATTAAATTAACAACCTTAACAGAGTCTGGAATACCGATAATATGATGATAAAGCCAATGCGTAATAATTAAATTGCCAATGTACAGGGAGCTGCAAAAAAAAAAAAGCAAAAAAAAGATATCTCAAAAAAAAGCTAAAAAGAACATAAAATATACGTATATGCGCAGAGAAGTAGTATCACAAGTAATTACAGCATCAGCACATGTTAAATTTTATTTTGGAGCTTATTAAAGAAACAAAACGAAAAAAAAAAAACAATTTATTATCTGTAATTTTTTTTATCAGAAATTTGTTATAAACAACAAATTAGTTAATTTCTTTATTTTTTATCCGTAAAATTTTTTTAAAATAAATAATCTATACTTCCAGCGAAATAGAAATTCTAAATAAAACGTATTTTATTTTAATTTTCTTTTCCTTTTTTTTTTTTACTTCAATCTCAGAATTGTTATAGTCAAATTCCATATTTATTATTACATGATAAAAATAAGAAATTTTTTTTCTAGAACATGCTTATAAAAAGAAAATAATTTTTTTTGAAGAATATATTTCACAAAATTTTATAAAACCTTGTTTTTAGTGAAAGTTGCAAAAGTTAGATTTTTTTTTTCTTTCAAAAAAGTAGTTTTAATGAAAAATCTAAAAGATTGATTTTTTTTTTTCCCTATACAATAAAGATTAAATTATCTATATTAAGTGTAATTAATATATATCTACACTATTTATAATTTTTTTTTATTGTTGGAAAAAAAGAATAGCATCAAAGTGCAGATACGAATATCTTTTATGAAAAATATAAATTGCCCACGATTGCTTCGGTTTTATTTTTACATATATTAAATTTCTATTTCATTTTTTTACTATACTATAAAAAATCTATTTTTTATTTTAGTTTGTCAAAAAAAGAAAAAAAGCAAGAACTATATAAGAATCACAAATCCTATGGAAACATTTTTTTGATTTTGTGAGAAAAATTATTAAAAAGATTTAATTATCACTTAAAAAAAACATTTATTTGCCAGCTTACTGAATCATTTGCAAGAGCAGAACACATATTCACTATTTAAATAGATATAACTCATTACTCGAAGAATGCCAAAATGTATCTTTTTTTGCCCTTTAGCAGATTATCTAATTTATTTGAGAATTGTATTAAAGGTATTAACTTTATTAATGAAATCTGGCTCAATTTAATGCATAATATGTCATAGTTTAACACCAAATAAACTGGAAATATATTTTATTATGATTAACAAATATTTACATAGATATTATACAAAACATTAAACTGCAGAATGAAAGAAACTTACACTAAAAAAACTAAGAAAGCATTAAACTGTACAAAGAAATTTATACTAAAAAAAAGTACAATCAGCTTAGTAACACCACTGTCTTTAGCATTCCAAAACCAAAACTGCTTACACCCAAAAGCTGCCTTCGAAAATTTGCAAAAGGCTGTGTAGGAACAGACTTATTTCATACAGAAGACACTTCGAAATACATTCTTCATTCTTCGTAAAGTCCTTGTCAGCTTGGCACATTTTCCGGTAAAAGAGACATAATCTCTAGCTAGACGTTCATAGGCAGATCACAGAGAATTTATTTCATTGTTTATCAAATGATCATAATTCAGCCTAGAAATTACTATGTCCCTATAGTTGTAGTCCAAAATTTCAAACCAAAAAAAAGTTTTTAGGTAGTCAATAGCTCCAATCACTGCCACATTTTTAGCCTCATCATAATCGTTTTAACTGAAACCCGTGGTAAACGCTATATATCTATTACCTTCATTGTCTTCATAACAGTAATAACTTTGCACATAAATACATTATCATCACGACTTATTTCATATGTAGAAGCTAGCATACCTATATGGTTTAACACAGCCTCTAAAACAGGTGCTAATGGAATAGACACTGACATTTGCATATTAAAACATAAACATCTATTAATATATTAATTCTCTAAAAAAAAGGAAAATTAAAAAATAAACAAAATAAATCAGAACATCAGTATAACCTCTATAATATAGGAAGATATGCAAAGCTCAAAGGATGAGAAGAGGCTGTAACTAAGAGCCTATTTATACGAATTGAAGAGGGAATCAAATTGGGTTTATGTCTATCCATCAATAATTACCCAAAAATCTACCTGTCCTAAAAACCCAAATAAGAGCCACCTAGCAGCAGTGTAGATCATTCAAGCTGTCCACTTGTAGCAAACAAAGGCTGTTGGATACATTTGTCCATATCACAATCAAGAGATCAACGGCTAATAGAGCACAAAATCTACAGAAATAGCAGCATCTCTATCTACAGTCAACTGTAAACATCCCTATCTGTATAATAACCCAGAGTAAGCTAATGAATCGAGTGGTGAAATCATAGCTGAGTTACATTAAGTCACTGTAAGCAATTCTAGAAGGAAATTTAAAAGCCAGATTTTGAACATAAACAGAGCAACAGAGAGCAATATACTTATTTACAGCCAAACCCACAACATATCTCAACATATCACATTTCAACAGAATAAATTACTACTTAAACAAGGATTTTACATTGCTTAAAATACAAGAACAACACAGACTAAAAAGTAAAAATAAAAAAAAGAACAGTCTGTTTTCAAACAGTGGGGAAAAAATTTACCTTTTCTGATTTTTGATAGATCTTCCTCAGGTTTTACTGTTCCCGTAAACAGCATGAAAATGTTGATTCAATCCACAGGCCACAATCAACTCCACCGTATATTTTCACACAAAACAACCCAAGAGGAAAAAAAAAATTATAACAGTTAAAACCAAAAAGATAACATGCAAAAACAGAAAAATAACATGGAAAAATACGAACATGTTGAACAAAGAAAACAAAAAACTAATTCAAAGAATAGAAGGAAAATCCAACCTTTTCAGTGCCAAAATCTCCCTGCTTCCTCAGCTTTTCCTTCACTCCAGCCATACATGCAAAGACTAAATCTTGTTTCTTCAACAAATGCGAAACCTTTCTATGTATTTTCCAAACAAAGGAAAAAATTCCACATGCAAACCTTTCTTTTTTCATTTTCCAAACAAATTCGAAAAAAATTTTGGGTAAGAAAACAGATCTAAAAAGGGAAAAAACCAAGAACCTTTTCATCTAGAAAAAGGAAATTTTGAGCAAGAAACAAATTATAATCGGCTAACCCATTAATTAGAAAATAGAATTAGATTTCTAACGAATTATTAACAGTATTTACTTTATAAATTAAATTATTAAATGATAAAATTAACTTAATTAATTAATATAATTGGATTGGATTTTTGGTAAATTTGTTTGTCCTCATCCAATTATTATTATTATTAATTAAAAAATAAAATTATAGTGGATATATATATATATAAATGTTTTCCATTTTTAGGTTTTCGTAATTAAAAATATAATAAATTATTTTTTATTAAATAATTTTTTCTTTCTAATATTAATTATCATATATATATATATATAATTAAATTTTTAATTAATAAATTATTAATACTATTATTAATAAATTAAATTATTAAATAGCAAAATTAATTTAATTAATTAATATAATTATATTAATTTTTCCATAAATTTGTTTATTCCTCTTCTTCCTATTTTTATATATAGTATGATATAATTAATAGATGTTACACTTGTAGTCTTCAATTTTACGTACTTTTGCCTTGCTAGCCCATTGGGCTAGGACATGTAAGTTTGTCTCTTACAATCCCCAAGGTACGCAATGGGCAAGCAGCTTCATTTCAACTCATGTACACGCTTGACTTTGGTTACCTCATTGTCTTGGCACGTTAGCCCTAGATATTGTGATCGCTGCACTGGGCAAGGACATTATTTTCCTTGCATGAAGATTGACTTACATGTCCTTAGTCCACATAATTCATCATCCCCTCCCCAACCCAAAAATTACACCCCATTTCCCACTTTGTAGAAAAATTTGTTGGTCTTCATTCCTGTACAATACGAGGATGCAGATCCCACTCTGATCTCCAATTATATTAAAAATTTGTACTTTCTTTTAATATTAAAAATGTTTTTATTTTTATTATTTTAGCTTATTACATAATTTTTTAAGTAAAAAATGAAGTTTATTTTTGGAGCAGAAAACAAGATGGAGCATTAGCAAACCATCTCCGTCACAAGAAAATTCAGATTCGAAATGAGTTTGAGGCATATAAATAGTAAAAAATCGTCCCATTTTGGAGTGGGTTCGGATCAGAGCTCCACGATTCGAATCTAGTTATCATCCCTAATAAAAACTCTCTATTGTATAAACTAATATTTCCTTCATTCCATATTAATTATCGCTTTTGAGAAAATCTCAAATTTCATTTATCTATCGTTTTTATATTATCAATGAATATTAAATTTTTTTTCCAAATTTGCTCTTATACTCATCAAATAATATTTATGGATCAAACAATTTTTAGATTTTCAAAATCAAAGATAATTTAGTCTTTACAACTCATTTTTTCTTAAATTTAAAACTAATTAATAATTTTTTAATCATAGTTAAATCACCAAAAGCAACAATTAATATGAAATTGAGGGAGTAGCTTTTTTTTAGAACTAAAATGATAAAATCATTAAGGTTTATCAAGCATTGAAGAAACGGAAATGTCAATTTTTAAAAAAGACTTTGAAAAGTTGAAGGAACAAAGATTGAGGAAAATATTGTAAAACTAAATTTTGAGGAATTTAAGTCATGCATCATATATTTGAAATTACATTAAAATCAGCTTTACATGCATTAAATCAAATTTACAAAATTGATTAAAAATGCCATTTAATATACATAATTATAGATATAAAATGGCTATAATACTCTCTTTTTAAAAGACTAAAAATAATCAATAGAGAAACTTTTATTAATAGAAAAATTTACTCCAAAACCAAGATATAAGTAAAATTGGAAAGAAAAAATTATTTTTTATTACTAATCTAAAATGTCAATTCAAATGGAATAAATTTTATTTTATAACACAACATATAAAATGGAACAATACCAGTTTGTGTTCTAAAGTGTTTTTATATGATTGTAAGTAGTAATTTTTGTCCAAACTAATTACATAATTACATGTATTTAATTGTTTTATTTTTATTTTTATATCAATTAATAAAAATAAAATAATTAAATATCTATCATTAACATAATTTCTCAATTGTGATTGCCAAACGATGACAAGTGGGAGATATAAATATTTTTTCAAGCTTCGTAAAAGGAGAAACGGTGGATGGATCCTTAAAAATTGGAAACAAAGTTGCACGAAAATCAAGAAAGAAAGTGGAGAAAAGGAAGAAAATAAATGAACTTTCTATTGAAATTCTAACCCCACCAGTTTTATGATTTCATATAATCGGATGGTCGTCTATGCTCTGATCAGGCTGATTTTTGGTAGGCATATTGATGATACTTGGGTCTTCAATATTAGCAGTCGAAATCATGATTAGAGGTCTAGATTTTGGATTATAAGCTTTCAAATTTTGGTTTTATCGAAGGATGGAATGGTATTTTATGGTCCGATTAAGCGGGACATTAGTGGGAACACCGAACATGTTGATCCTTGATTTGAATGGTAGAGATCGTTTTCGTACATCACCTATGTTCCATTAGACATTCCTTAATTCCGATAAAACTTCTCTAAAGTCCTCGGACATATTGTATGTCCGAATGAACATTTCATGCATTTTCTGAACATAATTTATAGAGTTCGATTTTCTACCTATTTTCGATATTTTTTTATTCAGAATGACAATGGTTCTAAACAAAAAGAAATCTCTAGAACAACAGTTACTCAGGGTTCTAAACTTTAAAAATGGCTTTAAACTAAAACTGAAACATTGAGCAGACATTGTATGCATCATATTCCCTTATCAATTTTTGTTTGGGGCCAATTTGGCACTCCTTTTTGCCAAACCAGCTTTTGAAAATTTTATCAAAGCCTACCTATAAAAGAAGCTAGATTTTCATTGTAAAATTTAGAATTAACAGATCTACAAAACAATACAAGGAAACAGAAAGAATAAACAGAAGCCTTCATCTTCTCAGATTGGGTCAAAAGCTTGCTCAGTTTCTTCTGGTAACAGATGATGGTATTTGCAGCCCTACGAATGTCTGTTATATCGCAGACTGAGGCCCAAGGTCACAAATGAGAATGATTGAATCGCAGAGACGAGTACATTTCGCAAGAAGATCGCATATAGTATGTCTACCTAGGTCAACCAACCATTGCAGAATAAACAAAATTGAAACTCAAAGCATACAAGGTTTCCAATGATATTAAAAAGGTTGGAGTATAACCAGACTGCAGTGCCACAAGTTTACAAATCAAAGTAAAGTAGTGAAACTCCCCGCTTGATATCAAAACAAAAATATCTTACTCTGAAACAAAACAAATCGATGATAACTGCTAGAAAGATGCTGCCACGAACTAATTTAGATGATTCCAATTTTGTTTGCAACATCCAACGCATCAAAGTCTGGCGTCAACCTGACATATGCTTTCTTTGTTCCATCAGGCCTGGAAAAGAAAAAATGATCAAGTCAAAATTAGTTTCATAACAAATGCAAAACAAGAAAGAAAAATATAACAAGAAAAGAACAAATGCAACTCATAAGGAATCATAATTCACATGTGGAAATATTTCAATTATAAGAAAACCGACAATCAAGTACTTGTTACATATCCATTGTCTTAAGCATAGAAAAACTTGGACTCTCCTTTATAAAAGAAAAAGGGAGCAACATTTTATCAATACAATGAGATTATAAGAGATTAACAATGGAGAGGTAAGCATAAAATCAAACGTTACTTGATTTTTCTCAACAAAAATCCAATAACCACATTTCACAAATTCAAGTCTAAATCTTTGGTCATTCAGCTACAAGAGTTTAAGTGTTTAACATAGACCTTATCAAGGTATTCACTTTCTTGGCCTGAATATCATACATCTTCTTGACTGCATCCTTGATCTTTTTCTTGTCTGCACGAATATCAACAATGAATACCAAGGTATTGTTATCCTCAATCTTTTTCATAGCTGACTCAGTAGTGAGAGGATATTTCAAAATCTGATATTGGTCGAGCTTGTTTCTCGGAGGAGCACTAATGCGAGGATACTTGGGATTCCTCTCCTTCTTTAGTGTCTTTGGGCGATGAAATGTAACCTTAGTTCTGATCTTCTTGGCCTTTCTCTTAAAGGTTGGCCCAGACTTCACTGCTTTTGCAGCCTTGATAGCCTGTGCCTTCCCATCAGGCTTTTTTGAACCATCAGCTGGACATATAGAACATGTGCCAAACAATTAGGGAAAAAATAGGACATATACATGAATCTGACCTTAATGCTTCCAATATTATGAAGAAAATATAGGTGAGATTTATCTGTGGCAAAATCATCTTTAAATAGTAAAATTACCTTATATTTCCAAGAGATAAAACCGAAAAAATATACATATACAGAGATATGCATGTATAAACTAAGCACACAATAAATATAGAATTCACCAACACTTAATCATCAACCCTACTTCAGCAGCACTTAATCATCAACCTACTTCCCAATTCCTTTAGTTCAGCCCAGGGAAAACTACTATTCATAGTTGCCATAAATAATATAGAAAAAATAATAAATCCTAGGTTTCAGACAGATCTTTCTACACCAGAGAACAATTTTCCTACAATTTATATGAATCAACCATGTCACTGATTTATTTATATCGTTCATTTTCAACAACATAATGATTTGAACAGTACAAAGAAGACTGAGAGAACCATTTAAATTTACTCATTACACAAATTTTGTAATACGAACCAGTTAGCCAAAGAAAATTGTAAATAAATATATAATAATATAATCGAACAAGCACAAGCACACACAAAGATTGATGCCAAGCTAATGTCAGTAAGAAATAAGTTCAGAGTAAATGAGAAAAAAATGAGATTATTAAGACAGTAAACAGGACATGCAATAACGCATGGCTCAAAAAAAATTTTTTTTTTAATTGCTTTTTGTTTTTCAGATAAACCATTAAAACCCAATCCATTCAATCTTTCTTGTAATTCCAAGATTTTTAATTAAAAAAACTACAATAAGACTAATATTACCAACAACTAATCTGATTAAAATCAGTCACTAAAACGTAAACTATATTATGCAAGCATTGTCAATGAAGTGTTGTGTAACAAAGACGATAATTCAAGGAACAACACCTAAGAAATCAGATACTCATGCTCAAAACAAATATACAGTGAAGCCATTACTATGGGGGGGCCAAATATCATACCTTTAGCAGGTGCCATTGCTGCTAATCGACGAGAAGCTTCAAATAAAACCTTCTAAATCACCTGAAACCAAGAAAACCTCAAATATGTCATTTATGTCGTTAGGATTCTCAACAAAACATACAGATAAGGTAGAAAATGACAGACGACGAAGAAAAGAGAAGACCTGAGTGCGAACAGTAGGTGAGCCGTAGGGTTTCCAATGATAGGGTTTGGGGAGACCGAAGAGGAAGAGGGGTTTATAAAGAGAAATGAAGTAAATTTACTTTAATATCCTCGTTTTATGTCAAATTTAATCTTATGGACTTCGAATTTTCAAGACGATGCAGTCGAGTTAGGCCCAAGCTATTGCGCTGACCCACCCGTCATTTTTATTTAGAAATTTTTAGAAAATGTCAGTAAGCTCTTGAAATATTAGGACAATTGTCGTTGGTTTATGGATCCAGAGGAAAAGGGCTCCGATAACCAAGAATCTGTTTCCTACGTGGGGGGCAAATAACCCATTCAATTCTTTTTTAAAATATGACAAAAATATATAAACTCAAAAAATTATCACAAAATATAAAAGAAAAATATACATTCGGTATATTTTCAGTATATTTTTAGAAATATTTTCGGTATATTTTAAAAATATCTTGTGAATGTTTTAAAATTTTTTTAAATATATCTTAGGAATATTTTAAAATTTTTTTACATCAAGTATATTTTAGAAATAATTTGAATATATTTTAAAGTATTTAAAAATGTATTGAAACTACCTTAAAAATATTTTTATTGAATTGCCATATTTCTTGAAAAAAAAAAAGAGAAAAAGAAGAATCGATGGTTAAGATGCCGCCTGTTTTCTAACATAAATACTAAATATAAAGACAAGTTACCAAGTAAAGAATTCATGCCCTCTCAGCAACAACAAAAATATAAAATGGAAGCAAGAACTAAGTACTACAATACTCCAAATATAGAGATTGACCAATAATTACCTAAACAATAACACCAAACAAAAATAATTCTACAGTAAATTCCCAACATTCGCGTCAAAATCTTAGGCTCTTAAGCCCTATAAAAGGAGTTTCATTCGGCCTTTTCTTCATAAATCATCTTTCTTCATCTCTATATTTGGCCTTTTCTTCATTGTTCGATGAAGCCAAAAACTTTGTGGCAGCAAAAATAGCCAACATAAAGAAGTCGGAGGCTACCGTCTTCGACGTGGATTTGAGTAGCGTCTACCGTGATCGTATAGAATACATGGCTAAGGTCTCTGTCAACAACCCTTGTGGACATCCCTCGCCGATTTGCGAGGTCTCCTACTCTTTCAAAAGCGACAATAGGTACTTTCCAATCTTTCTCCACCATACGTCGGCGACTCCATCGATGAGGTTCTCATGGTGGATTTGAAACGGCAAGAAAATAAAAATGGTAAAATTGAAAAGATTTCGTTAAAAAGGAAAAAGAAAAATATATTACTCATTTTTGAAATAAAAAGTTAAAAACGAAAGTTTGTGATATTTCCTCTTTTTATTTTTAAAAAATTTTATTATTTATTCTTTAAAATTTAATTTATTGTACTAGTATTTTTTTTAAGTTCAAAAATTATACAGTTGAGTGTTTCTATTTTATTTATGTTAAATTATATAGTCTTTTTTGTTAATAAGTCAAAAAAAATATTTTTTTTATTCAAAAGGTATTAGTATAATAGATCAAATTTTAAATAATAAATAGTAATTTCATTTTTATCATTTTATTGCAATATAACGTTTTCTAATAGAAAATATAATGGAGAGACATATTTGTCGAAAATAGTATTCTTATGACATATAGTACATAAAAAGCTATTATTTATCAAGAGCAAACTATGCTCATCCATAAGTTGATTATTGGACTTTTCTTCCTTGGATCAGTTAATCACAAACTGCTATTTATATAAAATAATTACTACTTTGCAAGCATGGTAGATTATCATTGGATTGGTTCATAAATTTTTTTATGAACTATTTTTATATAAATATTGTCTTTATGGAAAAGTATAGTGCCCCACTTATTTAATAGGATAATGTCCATTATACAAGTTTATAATATGAACAAATTTATCATATTGCTACTATTTATGTTTGTTTTATATTTATTAAATTAGAATTATTATTTCATATATATATATATATATTTCTTTTCTATTTACCAATTATATGGTTTACGGCCTTAAGCCCCATACATGTTTTATATATATACCACATATTACATATACATAATAGACTTTATCATCATACAAGCAATAATTGCAAACCTCAAATTGAAAGATCACTTCAGTTTGCTAATAGATTTCTTGAAAAAATTCGTGACAAAACATAATTATAAAGATTTTTAAGAAGGCTTAATTATGTTTTAGATTTTTATCCAAATATCAATAGATTAGCTAAATCACTTCATGATAGACTTAAAAAAAATCATGTTCCATGGTCTAATGAATATACTAATATTGTTCGTACTATTAAGAAACGAGTTTTAGATATTCTATGTCTACATATTGCCGATCCTAGTTTTCCAAAAATTGTTGAAACTGACATTTTTTATATATGTTATGGTGAAATTCTTAAACAGAAGCAAAGGGGAAAAAACGTATTGTGCAATATACTTTTGTACACTAGAATGATACCCAAAAAAATTATTTTAACAATTAAAAAAGTAATTTTGAGTATTGTTATATGCATTCAAAAATTCCAGAGCAATTTACTAAATCAAAAATTTATTTTTAAAATTAATTGCAAAAGTGCAAAAGAGGTTTTACAAAAAGATATTCAAAATCTTGTATCCAAACAAATTTTTGCACGATGGCAAGGCATATTAAGTATTTTTTATTTTGCTATTGAATACATAAAAGGAGATACAAATTACATTCTAGATTTCCTAAATAGAAAATTTCTATATTCTAGGAACGAAGCCTAGAAAGGCAAAAAAATAAAGAAAAAGAAATACCAAAAAATTCCCTAGAATACAAATCCTTCTTTGATGCCTTGATAGACGAAAAAGTACAAGATACTATTTTTTCTAAAAATTCTCAGACAAAAATCTCAGCCTTTGCTTCTAACTAGAAAATCTCTGATAAATTCCTTAAACTAGATTCTAAGAACACCGAACTATTTCAATATCTTATAGAAATGTCAGAAGCATTCTGAAAACAACTTTGGGAGTCTATTTAGCCACGAATGATCCCTACTAAATAAGAAGACAAGACAAGTTTCTCTCAATTAATTTCCTTTTAGGTAAATTGCTTATGCCCAATTTCAAAATCTGTGAAAAAAGATTTTTCAAAAACACTTCACAAATATAAGTTTCAAATTCTCAAATAATTTTATCTCAAAAATCCTAAAGTCATTTTGATTTTATTCTAAAAGATATTTTTCTAAATATTATAAATATAGAAAAGGGTTTTCATGATCCAAATCCCTTTGATACTTTGGAAAAATTCTTTGGAAAAAATTGATTTTATAAACCAATTAATTTAACGAAAATTCCAATTTTTTATCAAAGAATTTTAGAAATAACAGAATCTGCTTCTTTCAGAAAAATTTTTTATAATGAACAGCAGATTGATCTGACATATTTCACTTGTAAGATTTATAAGGTTATTGCTTCCGGAGATTGGAAATTTAACCTTTCTCAACCTCTCTATTTTCCAAAAGCCTTCAAAAAAAATTACCATTTTTTTATACTACTTATAATTACTGGGGTTACCAGCAAGCTTGGTTTAATGCCTTTACAATCTAAAATACTAGAAAATCTCATACTTGGTTATTATATTTTGAAACCACTTGTAATTCCTCTTCTTTTCCTTAATGGTGGCCCATGTGGTGTGATAAATTTGGCACAAACTTAGAATTCCTAAAGACACGATCTTGTATTCTCAAATCCTTTAACCTATTCAAAACCCATTATACACCAAGTCCAAAAGAAAAAATGTTTTTCAACCCTTTGCCTTTTTCATTCAAGATTCTATTTGCCTTTGGTGTTTTCTTGGACTTTAGACTATTCTGATCATCCAATTTTCATAATTAGAATGATGTTCAAAATCAAATGGTGGGACAAATTCAAAATTCCATAAAACTTAAATCCCAATGAAGTTCTAATTTGGATCCATGAGCAAAAGAAAATTACTTCTCAAATTCCTTTCCAGTCAAAAGAACAAATTCAATTTCTTGCTCATAAATGCCAAATGGTTGCTCAATTGGTCGCAGCAAAAACTTTATATATATATATATATATATATAATCACATACATATTACGCAGCGGAAAATAAAAATTTTCAAAATCCAAATCAAAAGATTATACATGTGCTAGCGATCTTAAATCAATTAATGAAGTTCTTGATACATAGCATAGCATGAACGAAATCATGATGAGATCATGATAATTAGATTCTTATCATGTTTAATTATATTAGTATCTAAATTATCTATAGTTATAGGATTAATGAGACAAGAGATTATTAATCTAGATAGACTAGCACATGTTATATTACTTGATAAGATCAAGTAGTAGATCTCATATTTTGTAAGTATGAGATGTTTAGAGTTAGCATGTGGATGCTTGCTAAGAGTAGCCAAGTACATTGGATGACTTTCTATGAGACAATCATATGAATATTCTATTGAAACATCAATGATGGTCTCATCATAGCAATGTTGCAAGTATTCTTATACTTGAGGTACTTAAGAATATCTTAGATATTGATTATGTACCTATTCCTTGTTACCTCACAAAGGTTGCTCATACAGTGGTGATTGGGTACAGCTTGAGGTATTCAAAGGTAATTGGGTAGCCAACTAAGGATTCACCTCTCTAAATAAAGGGAAAGTATACTTATGCCCACTTGTCGATACATTACTCGGGAATCTCTAGCCAGAGTGGAAATGTCATGAAGATGGTCTTTAGTGACATGTCTAATAGAGTAATTAGTCTCAAGGATAAGATCCAACATGACTTAGGCTAGGCGTGATGTAGTTAGTCTAGTGGGAGTTAACACATAGTCCATACTTTGAGCTGAGTGGGGTATAAAATGGTGAAAGGATAAATTGCACAGAAATTGTCTATGGAAAGGTTCGTAGTCAAACCACTGACTTTCTGTTCAAATAAGGGTCATGATGTATTTCTAGATTCCACTTATGACTTGCTTAAATTAATTGATAATTTAAGTGGCCAACATAACTAGGAACCTAATGAGTTGCACGCTTTGGAGATGTAAAGAACGAGTAAAATGACTTTGGATGAGATCCAAAAATATGAGAGAATTATTTCAAGTCGAATTACAGGGAAAAATCACTTTGGGGAGGGGGGGTTGACAAGTCCGTATGGGCTCGCTAGCCTGACCGGCCGATTGGCTTGCTAGGCAGGCTAACTAGGCTTGCCTAGCGGGCTCAGGCGGCGCAAGCAGCAGCACGCAAATGTCTTTTAATTGGCCATTATGGCCATTTATCCCTATAACCCTTTATTTTCTACTCTCTTGATTTTTGCTCTATGAATCTAATTTTGTTTTAGATCTAAAAGACCCTAAAAGATAGAAAATAGATAAGGAAAAAATTTTAGAAGAAGAAAATTTTTGGAGACACGAAAATTAAACATAAAAATTAAAGAGTTTAATTTTCCTCTCAAATGAACATGAACCATTGCTAGCATTTTGAGGTATGTTTAAGTTATCTCTCTAGCTGTTTCATTCTCTCATCTTTGAGTGAATATTGTTAGAAACAATCCATGATTAGATTGTTGTAGTTTGCTATAACCCAACAAGGCAAAAAGTTGAAAAACAAATCAAGAAATTATAAAAGTACAATTTATGAATTTTGCTTTGTTAAATTAGTTTTAATTGGCACAAACTGATTCTCTTGTTTCGGGTTTTGATAAATTTTAACTTCCACTATGTAATATATATGTGATACACATTTAAAACCCTTCAGTAGTATCAGAGTCCCCTTGTGCCCATTAAAATTAATTTTAATTTAAAGTGCAATTGGATTCACAGTTTTGATGATTTTGGATCTTTTGGTTTGTAAAATTGAAATTAATTTGTAAAATTTGTTATATATATATTTTTTCTTATGATATGATCATTAGATGATTGAAAATGATTATATTAATTGAAAAATGGTTTGAATATGATTCAAATAATTAATTTCGAATTTATTACAAAATTGCAGAAGATTGCATTGTTGATGAAAATGTGATGTTGTTTGGCTTAATTGTTAGAGCTATTCATATTTTTCTTATAATTTGATTATGAAAAAATTATTTAGATATATTGAGAATGTGTTTAAATCTCTAGAAGTATCCAATAATTATTTAAAAATTATTTTAAGTAATTTTTCAAATAAATACCGAAATATGTCTATTTTAGGATATCCAACGAGATTTTTTTTTTATTTTTTGTATGTGAATATTTCTTTTTCAGCATCTTGAAATAATTTTTATATGATTAAAAATGTTATTTTGATGTTAGATCATGCCAAAATCAATTTGCTCAAATTTAAATTTCCAAATTAATTCTAGACAGTAAATTGGTCATTTTGAGCATCTTATATGTTAGTTCGTTTGTCCTGATGTGCGAAAATTATTTTGATGGACATGGGCTGACCTAAAGATACTTAGAATAGAGATATAAGACCATGGAAATATTAGAAATTTTTGGAAATTAATTTTGAATTAATTTAAATTGAGCAAATGATATATCTAATGTGACTAGAAAGTAACATATATATTAAAATTAAATTGTTTAATTTTTGATATCATAATAATTTGATTTTAAGGTGAATTGAATTTTGAATTAATTATGGAAATATGGAATTTAATTTAATTTGATTAATTATTAAATTCCACATTAAACTGATATACAAAATTAAATTGACCAAAATAACAAAAATATGCAATTTCAGTTCAAGTGTTGAATTGATTTTCAAATTTGCAATCCAAAATTATCACTACCTATTTTTATTTTAATTTTATATATTAGAGAATGCATGCTAGAGGTGTATTGAAAGGTATGATAGATGATTATGAACTTTGGCCCAATGTAATTGAGCATGCGTGATTTTTGTTTTATGATAAATAGGGTTTGCGTGTCCTTATCTATCTCTTATTTATTATGTATTTCTTATCTCTTATTTATTATGTATTTCTTTTCTCATTTTACTCCCCTCAAATATAAATTGTGGTTTTCTATATTTGAAATATGTAATTAGATTACATATAATTAGGATAGAATGTCTATACAAAGGAGTATGAAGCAAAGAAGATAGCATCATAAATAAGAAGACTTAGAAGTAGGAATTTGATTTGTAATTCATGCATATACCTAGGTAAGACCTAGTCAATCTCTCTTTGGCTCAAGAGATTGATTTTAGTATGTCCATAATCATGCCATATAGTTAATGTAACTATCTTTATATCTCTATGAGATGAATGTATGATATATAAAAGCACATGATGAGACTAAATTAACAAAATCCCTCGCTAAATAAACAATTATGTCTTACACATTCCATTAATGTGAGGAGAACCAGAGTTTTTCTAAAGTTAGAGTTGTTGAGTTGCCTCAAACTCACTCTATAAGAATATACTCGAACCATTGAAATTAGATTTCATGATTAATGGGTTGGACTTAACCAATATCATTGATTTGTTAGATTTGCACCAAGGTCAATGAGTATTAGAGACAAACTTTGGTAAGTGTACATGAGATGTGCATATATCAAGAGTTGATAGTCCAATGTGTGTGCACATATCAATTAGTTGATAGCATAAGATTCAATAGTTGCATGGAAATGCAATTGGTATGGGTCAGATACCTAACAACTAAACTAAGGATGGTTTAATGAGTTGTTTCAAGGTCATTCTTAGCAAATTGGGTATCGACCCACTAGGAGAACTTACATATAGGTTCTCTTGGATTCATAGTGAGGGCTATGGACTCGTAATAAAATAGTGGAAGTTATAATACAATTTATTAAATACCTAATAATTATGTATTTTCACATACATTCTAATATGTTTTTTTTACATCTAGGTTGCTAAAATCACCATCATGGGATCAAGTGTGAATTTGCGATTATAATGGAGTCAAACAAGTTGATTAAGCCTAACTTCTTGGACTAGCTTAGGAATTTGAGAATAGTTCTCAAATCTGAGAAAATAGGTTATATCACAGATGAAGGGCTTCCAAATTCCCCTATTGTTGATGCATACAAAAATCATCTCGAAGATAGTGAGATGGCAAGTTGCATTATGCTTGCCACTATGTCGACTGAGTTGCAAAAACAGCATGAGGCTATGGATTCTCACACCATAGTCTTCCATCTAAGAGAGCTTTTTATTGACCAAGCAGGATCCAAAAGGTTCGAGATCTCAAGGCTGCTCTTCCACTCTAAGATGGTTGAGGGGACATCTCTAGTCTAATATGCACTAAAGATGAATGGCTATATTGAGAGGTTAGCCACCTTGGGTTTTATGATGGATCATGAATTAACTATTGACTTAATTCTATCTAGTTTGATCGATAGTTATGCACATTTTTTGCTTAAATATAGGATTAATCAGATCTCCACCACTATTCCTAAGCTGATCAACATGCTCAAGACAGCTGAGCCATTTGTCAAGAAGGATAGTAAGGCTATGATGTAGATGGATTCTTCTAATTCTAAGAAGAAGCATAAGAAGAAGAAGTCCATGGAGCCTAAGGGAGGTGTGGCTAAGAAGAAGGCCAAAGAGACTACCCCAAAAGGGACTTGCTTCTATTATGGCAAGGATGGCCATTAGAAGAGGAATTGCATGGCCTACTTGGAGTCTTTAAAGAAGAAGGCATCTGATGCCCCATCTACTTTAGTTTTTTATGTCATTGAGGTTAATATTGTTTCTAATAATAATATATGAGTATTAGATACCGGTTATGGCTCACATATATGCACTAATATGCAGGGCCTAAGGAATAGTAGGCAACTCAATAAGGGAGAGTCGGACCTGCGTGTTAGAAAAGGAGCAAGGGTTGATGCATTAGCTGTAGGAACTTATTTATTGACCCTTCCTAGTGGGCTTATTTTAAATTTGGACAATTGCTTTTATGTACTTGCTTTAACTAAAAATATCATTTCTGTTTCGAGTTTAAATAAAGATGGTTTCCATTTAGCTTTTAGCAACAATTGTTGTTCTATTATGTTGAATGGTACTCTTTGTGCTAGTGGTACATTATAAAATGGTATATATATATTAGATACTTCAAATCCAATTTTAAATATCAATGACAATAAGAGGCATAAACAAGATTTATTGAAATCATCTAATTTATAGCATTATCGCCCTAGCCATATAAGTGAGAGGTGCATGACTAAGCTACACAAGAGTGGTAGTTTGGGGTCATTTGTTTATGAATCATATGACACATGTGAATCTTGCTTATTAGGCAATATGACAAAACTACCCTTTAAGGGAATGGGTGAACGTTCTAATGGACTATTAGACTTAATACATTCAAATGTATGTGGTTCAATATCCACAAAAGCCAGAGGTGGTTTCATCTACCTCATTACCTTTATCATGACTATTCACTATTTGGGTATGCGTATCTTATGAGATAGAAATCTAAAGCTTTTGAAAAGTTCAAAGAATTCAGAAATGAGGTAGAGAAACAACTTAGGAAAACTATTAAAATGATGGGTTTTAAGGATGAATCATATTCATAAAACGCAGCAAAAAATAAAAATTTTTAAAACTCGAATCAAAGGATTATACATGTGTCAATTAAAACTAATTTAACCAAAGAAAATTCAGAATTTATACCTTTATAATTTCTTGATTTTTCTTCAACTTTTCACCTTGTTGGGTTGTAGCAAATTACAACAATCTAATCTTGGATTATCTCTAACAATATCCATGCGAAGATGAGAGAATGAAACCACTAGGGAGATGGCTTGAACATACCTCAAAGTGCTAGCAATGGTATATGTTCATAAGAGAAGAAAATTAAACTCTTTAATTTTCTTATTGTCTCCAAAAAATTTTCTTCTCCTAAAAATTTTTCCATGTCTATTTTCTGTCTTTTTGGGGTCTTTTAGATCTAAAAGAAAATCAGAAAAGTAGATCAAAATTGAAAGGAGAAGAATTTGAAGAGGTATGAATAGTGCCATGACCATTTTGGCCAATTTAAGGGGTGATTGGCATGCTTCGCGCAACCCACCTGGGCCTGCTGGGCAAGCCCATTTGGCCTGCCTGGCAAGCCAATTGGCAGGCCTGCCAGGCCAGTGGGCCCATACGGGTCCGTGAACCCCCCGAGCGATTTTTCTCCGCGATCTTATCGCGAACCGACTTAAAATAATTTTATCATATTTTGGATCTCCAAAACCATTTTTATCATTCTTTACATCTCCAAAGTGTGTGACCCATTAGGTTCCCGGTTATGTTGGCCACTTAAATTATCAAATAATTTAAGTGAATCATGAGCGGTATCTAGCAACACATCATGATCCCCAATTGACCAGAAAGTCAGTGGTTTGACTACAAACCTTTCCATAGACAACAATATGTGCAATTCGTCCTATCACCATCCTATACCCCACTCGGTTCAAAGCATGGACTATGTGTCAGCTCCCACTAGACTGATTACATCACATCTAGCCCAAGTGATGTTAGATCTTGTCCTTGGGACTCATTACTCTATTAGACTTGTCACTGAAGACTATCTTCAGGACATTTCCACTCTGGCTAGAGATTCCCGAGTAATGATCCCAACAAAAGGCCGTAGGTATACTCTCCCTCTATTAGGAGCGGTGAATCCTCTGTTGGCTACCCAATTACCTTCAAATACCTCAAGTTGTACCCAATCACCATCCTATGAGCGACCTCTATGAGGCAACAAGGAATGGAGTCAAAGCACATAATCAGTATCTAAGATATCCTTGAGTACCTCAAGTCTAAGGATACATGCACCATTGCTATGATGAGACTATCATTGACATTTGAATAGATAATCTATATGATTGTCTCATAGTAGATCATCCAATGTACTTGACTACTCTTAGCAAGCATCCACATGTTAACTTTGAACATCTCATGCTCATAGCTTATGAGATCTACTGCTTGATCCAATCAAGGAGTATAACATGTGCTAGTCTATCCGGATCAACAATGTCCTATCTTGTTGATCCTATGAATAGAGATAATTTAGATACTAACATAATTTCACATGATAGGAAGCTTATTATCATAATCCCATCATGATTTCCTTCATGCTATGTTTCATATCATGGACTTTCATTAATCAGTTTAAGATCTATATCAATTCATATGCAAATGAATACTAATATAATGAAAGAATGCCTTTATGAATATATACACTAAGTGCCTGAGGAGATTTCCTTTTGGGCGTATCTCTAACATAAAACACTTCGATCTAATTGGAATGGAGAATACTTTAAGCCAAGAGTTTCTTGGCTATCTTAGGGATAATGGGATATTATCTTAGTGGCCTCTACCTTACATGCCACAACACAATGGAGTGGCTGAAAGGACAAACTGAACATGGTTGGATATGGTAAGGTAAATGATGAGCTTTGCAAAACTACCTAAATCATTTTGGGGTCATACACTAGAGACTACCATTTATATGTTGAATGGAGTCCCTTCGAAGTTAGTTTGAAGTTACTCCATAGGAGATGTGGAATAACAAATGACGTACACTTTCTTACATGAGAGTTTGGGGTTATCTTACTTATATGAAGCGGACAATATCAGATAAGTTGGAAGATAAATCTGACTAATGTTTGTTTGTGGGATATCCTAAAGCATCATATGAATATCAATTCTACCACCCCTTGGAATAAAAAAGTGTTTTTTTCAAGACATGCTTTCTTTTTAGAGAAAGAGTTTCTTCTATAGAAGATAGTGAGAGCAAAATTGAACTTGGGGAAGTTCAAAATGCTCAGGCAAATGTTGATCAACTGCATGAACCTGAGCCTGCTACTTATACAAATGAGATAGTAGCTCAACCTTCTGAAGCATAAGAATTTTGTAGGTCAAGTAGGATATGCACTTTTCCAAAGAGATGGATTTCTTATAAGCGAACATAATGACGTATTGCTCATAGAAGATGATGAGCCTACAACCTATGGAGAAGTTCTAAATAGTTCAGAATATGACAAATGGCTTCAAGCCATGAAGTTAGAAATGGATTCCATGTATGAAAACCAATTATGGACTTTAGTTGACCTATTCAAAGGGAAAAAGCCCATATGGTGCAAATGGGTTTTCAAGAAGAAAACTGACATGGATGGTAATGTGGTTACCTATACTGGTAGTTAAAGGGTATCGTCAAAAACAAGGAATTGACTATGACGACTTTTAGTCTAGTGGCTATGCTTAAATCCATTAGGATACTTCTAGCCATTGCCGCTAATTATGACTATAAGATATGGAAAATGGATTTGAAGACGGCTTTCCTTAATGGAAACCTAACTGAGATGTGTACATGACACAGCTAAAGTGCTTATGGGTTTTGAGCATGTATCAAATACGTGTTATGCAGCGGAAAATAAAATTTTTTAAAATCCGAATCAAAGGATTCTATTTATGCCAATTAAAACTAATTTAACAATGCAAAATTCAGAAATTATACCTTTATAATTTCTTGATTCTTCTTCAATTTCTCACCTTGTTGAGTTGTACCTTATTGGGTTGTGGCGAACCATAACAATCTAATATAGGATTGTCTCTAACAATATCCACGCAAAGAAGAAATAATGAAACCACTAGGGAGATGGCTTGATCCCACCTCAAAGTGCTAGCAATGATATGTGTTCCTTTAAGAGAAAAATTAACTCTTTAATGTTTCTTGTTGTCTCCAAATATTTTTCTTCTCCCAAAAATTTTTTCTTGTCAATTTTTTGTCTTTTGGGGTCTTTTAGATCCAAAAGAATATTAGTTTCATTGACCAAAAATTAAGAGAGGACAAAATAAGAGTTAGGGAATAATTGGCCAATTTGGCCAACATAAAGGTCATCAGCGGCCCACCTAGGCCTACTAGGCAGGCCAATCGGCAGGCCTGCCAGGCCAGTGGGCCCATATGCGATCTTATCGCGAACCAACTCGAAATAATTTTCTCATATTTTGGATCATATCCAAAGCCATTTTAATCATTCTTTATATCTTCAATGTATGTGACCCATTAGGTTCTCGGTTATGTTGAGTGGTATCTAATAACACATCATGACCCCCAATTGATTGAAAAAGTGAGTGGTTTGACGACGAACCTTTCATAGACAATAATATGTACAATTCGTCCTTTCACCATCCTATGCCCCACTCGGTTTAGAGTATGGACTATGTGTTAGCTCTCGCTAGACTGACTACATCACATCTAGCCCAAGTGATGTTAGATCTTGTCCTTGGGACTCATTACTCTATAAGACATGTCATTGAAAACCATCTTCAGGACATTTCCACTCTGG
>CATIWF010008295.1:0-12673 GCA_949630135.1 Balakata baccata | reverse complement strand
GTTATATTTTGATGGATTTTGTAAACATCGTGGGCATGTGTGAGCCCTAACTTTTATATTTTAAAGCTTTGTGTTAACACATCTTTCATAAATTATTTCTTTATGTTTACTTTAAGTCATCATGGCCATGATGCGAAGTTGTTTTACAAGAACCGGTTTTAATCTCTCATGCACTGTAATATTTCTCTATATAATTAGGAAGGGCCTTCTAATTATATGGTGGGGTATTATATAGACACTAGCAAACATGCAGCCAAAAAGCGAATAAACATGATTATATGTACAAACCTATAATAATAGAGTTGAAACCCTCACTATCAATGTCTCTCATACGTTTTGATGTCCTTTCCTTCTTCTACCTTGTTCCCTAGCATCAGACATACGAATCAAAGGTCACAGATCGTTCAATACCTTATGTTTACAAGGAACCATACTGAGAAATTGGGAAAACCCTAATTTAATATGATTAGAACCATTAAAATGGTGCTAAGGCTATTAAACTATCATTAAACTTACCGAATCACATCTGGAAGTCAATAATAGAGATGAAGAAATATGATTCTAGAGGCTATTTGGCATAAATCTCGTGTTCTTGATGAAAAATACCAAAAACCCTAATTAATCCTTGATAAAATAATCCCAATTGTGTCTTACTTGTATTTAGGGAAGGAGAATCAATGGAGATAGAGGAAGGAGAGTTCAGAGGGTCTGCTAGTCGTCAGAGATAGCTAGGGTTCGAATGGAGGCAAAAAAAGACGTGAAATCACATATTTATAACATGTAGAACAGACTTGAGTCCCGACCAGGAAAACAGATGTCCTGAGTGCAAAACATTTCCCGACTGTGAGATGACCTTTCCCGAGTGGGATTTGGTTTTGCCAAATTGTAGGTGTTACAGCCTAGGTCAGGTAAGTCCTGATCGGGACTCCCATTTCTTGACCGGGAAAGGCCGGACATCAGCAACATAAAATTTAGTTTTCACATGTTGAAGCAAATCTCTAAATTTCAAGACACATTACTAGTTTCTAGAATGTCATACCTCTTCAAAACAGACCATTTTGTCATTGTGAACATGCCATAATTTATTAATTCTTATTTCATAAATTTAACATGAAAAACATGAATAATCTATGTCATTAATCAATACCATCATGTTCAAACCATTCAAACCAATTATCTTGGCATTCAACAATGACATAACATCCAAAATACCTATTCACTAGCAATCATGCAGTCAGAAAGCGAATAGACATGATTATATGTACATACCTTAAACAATGGAGCCAAAAATCCTCTCTTTATGTTTCTCTCACGTTCTGAGTTCATTTCTTCCTTCAATTGCGCTCCTTACCATCAAATATATGAAACAAAGGATCATAAATCGTTCTAAGGCTTCTATTCTTAGGGAACCCTTTCGAAACATTGGGAAACCCTAACTAAATGGCAATAATCAATTAATCCCAATATAAGAGTGTTAAAGAAATGAAATACTTACTGAATCCCTTCTTAAAGTCAAGAATAGAGGTGAACAAAACCGATTCCAGGGGCTGTTTGGCTGATAACTCATGTTCTTGATGAAAACACCAAAAACCATAATTAAATCCTTGATAATCCATTGCAAATTATGTTTTCAAGTGTTAACTTGAAGGTAAATTCAATAGAGAATGAAAGGGAGGGTTTCTGGAGTGTCTAGGGTGTGTAGGTATCAGCCGAGTGTCTAATTTGTGTAGAGTAGGGTGTAAAAACATATATTTATAACGTGCAGACCAGACACAAGTTGCGACCGGGACAACCAGTGTCATGAGCAGGGAACCTTTCCCGACCGCAATGTGGCCTTTCCCGAGCGGGATTAGGCTCTATTCACTAAAATAAAAAACAAGCCAAAATTGCCATAATACCCCTAAACAATCCTTATAAATTCTAGGCCCTAAATTGTGGGCATTACAAGGAATAGCTCTCTGGTCATTCTCAAATGTGAGGGGATGGCTAAGGTTGTCACAAAGGTGAAAAAGATGAAATAAGATCGGGTTTATATAATGAACTATCCAAACAAAATTGCAAGCGCACCTTTGGAATGGCGAGCGCGATTTTGTTCTGCCCACCTTACAACAATATAGGCCAAAATTGATCCCTTATGTTCTTATAATTACCATAATACCCTTCATGTTCCACATTATTTCTAGGCCTTATTTTGTGGGCGTTGCAGTTCATATATATTATGTTCTATTGAGATTAGAGAATGTGTTGGATGGATTGAATTAGATACAAAAATATTTGTATAATTAATTTTTGTTTTAAGCTTGTCTGCCAATATTAGGGTTCTTGAAGAAATTTTAATATTTGATTTGTTTCTTCCACATTTCTAGTCCTCTAAAATCAATTGTGAGATAACTGATATATGTCAAAATTTATTGAGAATGTGTTTTGGGCATTGGACAGAAACAAATATGAGATTAAAATCATTTTAATTTCTATAGACATGAAATTCCAGATCGTGAAAGAGGTTTCCCGACTGAAACTCACATCTGGAAACAATTATTTATTTTTGATTTTGTTTTCGATAATTTCTTTGGATGAATATATGATATTCTTGATGTTTATAGATGCTGATTATATGTTTAGAATTATTTTGGTTTAGTTATGGTCTCATCTAACTCTAGATATAGATATGATTTGGTTTGGGTGTTTTGTGGTTGGCTTGCTAGTCCAAGATTGTACTTTGGGTTGTCTTGAGTTGATCTATAAATGTCCGGATATATGATTATTATTTTTGGAACTTTAAGAATTAATTTTAAATTAAGCGGACTAAACTAATTTAATTTTAGTATGACCAATTAATGACATATGATTGATAATTAAATTGTTTTATTAATTCAGCATCATGAAATATGGAATTAATTGTGAATTAATTTCTAAATAATTGAGATTTAATTTCTAAATGTGATTAAGGAATTAAATTCAATTTGGAAATCACTTACTATTTAGGAAGTGACATAAAAGGCAAATTTGTACATAAAACCAACAATCCAAGTATGTCTTTTTCTCATGTTAAGGGTAAATGGCAATGCATTATGAATGATTATGGACTTGGCCAATGTGATTGAGCATGTATGATTATTTTATTTTATGGTACATAGGACTTGCTTGTCCCTGCCTCTATTTTCTTTCTCATGCATTTCTCTTCTCATCTCACTCCACTCAAATGTAAATTGAGGTATTCTATTTTGAATTATGTAATTATATTACATAGGATTAAAATAGAATGGAGATGCAAAAGGAGCGAGAGGCAAAAAGATACTACCATAAAATAAGACGATTTAGAAATGGGAATTTGATTAGGAATTTGATTTCTATTTGGGTTGTAATTCATGCATCTACCTAGGTTAGACCTAGTTAATCCTTCCATGGCTCGAGGAATTGATGTTAGATTGTCCATAATCATTCCATATAGTTAAAGTAACTATCAAATGTGTGTCTATGTGATGAATGTATGTATGTTATGCATGCTATAACATGATGAGACTTAATTAACAAAATCTCTCAATAAATAATAATTAAGACAAATGCCTTCCATTAATGTGGGGAGAACAAGAGTTCTTCTAGATGTTGGGTTGTTGAGCTAACTCAAGCATCCATATGATAGTGAGTTGGTAGGGCTATGTTATGCTTGCCTCTATGTCATTAGAGCTTTAAAAACAACATGAGGCTATAGATACTAATACCATTATCGATTATTTTAAGGAGCTTTTTAATGAGCAAGCTAGATCTAGAAGGTTTGAAATCTCAAAGCAACTTTTCTACTCTAAGATGGTTGAGGGGATATCTCTAGTGCAGCATCCACTAAAGATGAATGGGTGTATTGAGAGGTTGGGGCAGTTGGGTTTTGTTATGGACCATGATTTAAGTAATGATGGGTTTTGAGCATGTATCATATACATATTACACAACGGAAAATAAAATTTTTCAAAATCCGAATCAAAGGATTCTACTTGTGCCAATTAAAATTAATTTAACCAAAAAAATTTCAGAAATTATACCTTTATAATTTCTTGATTTTTCTTCTTCTCACCTTGTTGGGTTGTAGCAAACTAGAACAATCCAATCTTGGATTGTCTCTAACAATATCCATGTCAAGATGAGAGGATAAAATCAGTAGAGAGATGGCTTGAACACACCTCAAAGTACTAGCAATGGTGTATCTTCATTTGAGAGGAAAATTAAACTCTTTAATTTTCTTGTTGTCTCCAAAAAAAGTTTTTTCTCCCAAAATTTTTTTTTGTCTATTTTATGTCTTTTGGGGTCTTTTAGATCCAAAAGAAAATCAGAAAACTATATCAAAATTGAAGAGAGGAGAAAGTGAAGAGACATGAATAGTGAATTGGCCAATTTATAAGGGAATTGGGGCGCAAGCCAATCGGCAGGCCTATCAGGCCAGTGGGCCCATACGAGCCTGTCAACTCCCCCGATTGATTTTTTCCAACGATTTTATCGTGAATCGACTCAAAATAATGCTCTCATATTTTGGATCCCATCCAAAGTCATTTTACTCATTCTTTACATCTCCAATGTATGTGACCCATTAAGTTCCCGCTTATGTTGGCCACTTAAATTATCAAATAATTCAAGCAAGTCATGATCGGTATCTAGCAACACATCATGACCTCCAATTAACCGGAAAGTCAGTAGTTTGACTACGAACCTTTCCATAAACAACAATATATGCAATTCATCCTTTCACTATCCTATACCCCACTCGGTTCAGACCATTGACTATATGTCAGCTCTCACTAGATTGAATACATCACATCTAGCCCAAGTGAAGTTAGATCTTATCCTTGGGACTCATTACTCTATTAGACATATCACTGAAGACCATCTTCAAGACATTTCCACTCTGGCCAGAGATTTCTAAGTAATGATCTCGACAAGAGGTCGTGGGTATACTCTCCTCTGTCAGGAGTGGTGAATCCTCAATTGGCTACCCAATTACCTTCGAATACCTCAAGCTGTACCCAATCACCACCTTATGAGTGACCTCTATAAGGCAATAAGGAATGGAGTTAAAGCACAGAATCAGTATCCAAGATATCTTTGAGTACCTCAAGTCTAAGGATACTTGCCTCATTGCTATGATGAGACCATCATTGATATTTGAATAGATAATCCATATGATTATCTCATAGTAGGCCATCCAATGTACTTGACTACTCTTACCAAGCATCTACATGTTAATTGTGAACATCTCATGTTCACAGCTTATGAGATCTACTGCTTGATCCAATCAAGGAGTATAATATGTGCTAGTCTATCCGGATCAACAATGTCCCATCTTGTTGATCTTATGACTAGGGATAATTTAGATACTAATATGATTACACATGATTGGAATCTCATTATCATAATCCCATCATGATTTCCTTCAGGCTATGTTTCATATCTTGGACTTTTATTAATCAATTTAAGATCTATATGAATTCATATGTAAATGAATACTACTATAATGAAAGAATGCCTTTATGAATGTGTATACTATGTGCTAGAGGCGATTGCCTTTTGGGCACATCTCTAACAATTCCTATCAATTTGGAAGCTAGTATCTGTATACCTGCTTACCTCTAGGTCTCCATCTGCATAATATAAGAATACACCCTTAGTCCTTCTTAAGTACTTAAAAATATTCTTGATAGCCACCTAATGACCCTCCCCAGGGTCCGACTGGTATCTGCTCATGACACTCAATGCATATGATACATCGGGTCTAATACAGATCATAGCATACATAATTGATCCTATAGTCGAAGCATATGGGATCAAACTCATACGAGTCCTCTCACTTATGTCTTTGGACACATGGACTTTGAAAGGGTAATCCCATGAGAAAGGCCAAGCAACATCATATCTATCTCTATATATCTTTATCCCTAAGATGTAGGTTGAATCTCCAAGGTCTTTCATGAAAAAATTCTTAGAAAGCCAAACTTTAACGTATTGAAGGATTGAGACATCGTTTCCGATAATTAATATGTCATCTACATATAATATAAGGGAACGACTACACTCCTACTAACCTTCTTATACACGTAAGGTTCATTTGGATTTTGTGAGAAATCAAACTCTTTGATTGTCTCATCAAATCGATATTCCAACACCTTGAAGCTTACTTCAATCCATAAATAGATCTTTGAAGATTGCATACCTTTTCACCATCCTTAGATGTGATGCCCTCTAGTTGTGTCATGTACACATCCTCGATAAGGTTTCCATTTAGGAAAGTCATTTTAACATCAATTTGCCATATCTCATAATCATAATGAGCAGCAATGGCTAGGAGTATCCTAGTGGATTTAAGCATAGCTACTAGACAAAAAGTCGCTTCATAGTCAATCCCTTGTCTTTGATGATAACCCTTAGCTACTTTTGTAGCTTTATAGGTAACCATATTACCCTCTATATCAGTCTTCTTCTTGAAGACCCACTTGCAACCTATAGGTTTTATCCCTTCGGATGGGTCAACCAAGGTCCATACCGAGTTTTCATACATGGAATCCATTTCTGACTTCATGGCTATTAGCCATTTGTTAGATTCTGAACTATTCAAAACTTCTTTGTAGGTAGTAGGCTCATCATCCTCTATGAGCAAGATATCATTTTGATCACTTATAAGAAATCCATATCTTTTAGGAGTGGAACATATCCTACTAGATCTATGAAGATCTTGTGTATCATAAGGAATAGCTATTACTTCATCTCCATGAGTAATAGGCTTAGGTTCAAGCAGTTGATATGCAGCTACTAGAGCATCTTAAACTTCTTCAAGTTCAATCTTGCTCCCACTATCTCCTTTTAGAAGAAACTCCTTCTCTAAGAAGGTAGCATACTTTGAAACAAACACTTTTTGTTCCAAAGGATTGTAGAATTGATATCCAATCATTTCTTTAGGATATCCTACAAATAGATATATATCAGACTTAGCACTCCAGCTTGTTTGACATTGTCCGCTTCAAATAAGCTAGACAACTTTATACTTTCATATAAGAAAGTACATGCTTCTTGCCTTTCCATATCTCATATGGAGTAGTATCAACTGCCTTGGAAGGGACTCCATTTAATATATAAATGGCAGTCATCAGTGCATAACCCCAAAAGGACTTAGGGAGTTTTGCTAAGCTCATCATTGACCTCACCATGTCCAATAGGATTCGGTTTCTCCTTTCAACTACACCATTGTGTTGTGGCATGAAAGGTGGAGTCCATTGGGATAAAATTCGATTATCCCTCAGATAAACATGAAACTCTTGACTTAACCACCTCGATCAGATCTAAGTGATTTAATACTCTTGCCAAGTTGTTTCTCTACTTCATGTCAGAATTCTTTGAACTTTTCAAATGCATTAGACTTGCATCTCATAAGATACACACACCCAATTCATGAATAATCATCTATAAAGGTAATGAAGCAGGGATAACCACCTCCGGCATGCATAGATGTTGGGCTACATACATCTGAATATATTAAATCCAATAGCCCAATAGCACGTTCATCCTTTCCCTTAAAAAGTGATTTTGTCATCTTGCCTAATAAGCAAGATTCACGTATGTCATATGATTCATAATCGAATGACCCCAAGCTACCATCTTTATATAGCCTAGTCATATGCATCTCACTTATATGACCAAGGCGACAATGCCATAAATAGGATGGTTTTGGTTTATCCATTTTAGTCCTTCTATTATTACTATCGATATTGAAGATAGAACTAGACATATCAATAATATAAACTTCATTGCAAAGAGTTCTAGTCCTATAAAGAATATCATTTAACATTATAAAGCAACCATTGCCACTAATAGTCAAATTAAATCCATTTCTATTCAAAGCAGAAACAGAAAAAATATTCTTAGTTAAAGCAGGAACATAAAAGCAATTGACTAATTCTATTACAAGCCCACTAGGGACTGTCAAAACATAAGTCCCTACAGCTAAGGCAGCAGCTCTTGCTCCATTGCCCATATATAGCTCTAACTCTTCCTTCTTGAACTGTTTACTATTCCTTATGCCCTGCATATTAGTGCATATGTGTGAGCTACATCCGGTATCCAATACATATATGTTATTACTAGAAATAGTATTCACTTCAATAATGAAAATACCTAAAGTAGAAAGGGCAACTGATGCCTTCTTCTTTAAGGACTCCTGATAGGCCTTGCAATTCCTCTTCTAATGGCCATCTTTGCCACAATGGAAGCAAGTCCCCTTTGGAGCAATCTCTTTGGCCTTCTTCTTAACCATGCCTTCCTTAGGCTTTGTGGACTTGTTGTTCTTGTTCTTACTCTTAGAATTAGAAGATTCCACTAGTATCACAGCCTTACTATCCTTCTTGACAGAAGGCTCAGTTATCTTAAGTAGATTGATCAGCTTGGGTATAGTGGATGTAATCTTGTTCATCCTATAGTTAAGCACAAAATGTGCATAACTATTGGTCAAAGTAGAAGGAATTAAGTCTATACTTAATTCATGATCTATGGTAAAACCCAGCTACCCCAATCTCTCATTATAGCCATTCATCTTTAGTGCATGCTGCACTAGAGATGTCCCCTCTGCCATCTTAGAATGGAAAAGCACCTTAGAGATCTCACGCATTTCGGATGTCCCTTGCTCATTAAAGAGTTGTCTAAGCTAGAAGACTATGGTATTAGCATCCATAGTCTCATGCTACTTTTGAAGCTCTAGTGACATAGAGGCAAGTATAATACAATCCACCAATTCACTATCATCCAGATGCTTCTTGTATGCATTCAGAACTCCTTCAAAAGCATTAATAGCGGGGGAATTGGGAAGCGGCTCATCCAGGACATAGGCTATCTTTTCAGCTTTGAGAACTATTCTTAAATTCCAATGCCAATCTAGGAAGTTCTGCCTAATTAACTTATTTAACTTGAGTATTGAACGTAGATTCACATTGGATGACATGATTCTAGCAACCTAGATGTAAAATAGATCATGTTAGAGAATGTGCATGAATGCATGATATTAGGTCTTTAATAAAACACATTATGGCTCCCACTATTTTATTGCAAACCCATAGCCCTCACTATAAACTCGAGAGAACTTATTTAGAAGTTCTTCTAGTGGTTGGGAATCCAATTCCAATTTAAGAAAAACCTTGAGTCACCTCAAGAAGCCTTCTTAATTCAAATCGGTAGGTATCTGATCCTTATCAATTGCATATTTAAATGCAACTACCGAATTGTGCTATCAACTATTGAGGTGTGCACAAATCATTAGGCTATCAACTCTTCATACATGTACATCTCATGTATATTTACCCAACACCGCCTCTAATTTACATTGATCTTGAGTCAACTCAACAGATCAATGAAATTGGTTAAGACCAACCCATTAAACATGAAATCATATTTCAATGGTTTGAACATATTCTTATAGAGCAGGTTTGAGTTAGCTCAATAACTTAGCATCTAGAAGAACTCTGGTTCTCCCCATATTAATAGAAGGCGTTAGTCTTAATTATTATTTATTAAGAGATTTTGTTAATAAAGTCTCATCATGTTTATTGCATGTTAAACATACATCCATCCATAGACATACATTCAATAGTTACGATAACTATATGGCATTAGATAATCTAACATCAATCCCTCGAGCCATGGAAGGATTGACTAGGTCTAACCTAGGTAGATGCATGAATTACAACATATAAAATATAAATCAAATTCCTATTTCTAAGTCCTCTTGCTTATGGCACCGTCTCCATTGCTTCTTGCTCCTTTTGCATCTTCATTCTATCATAATCCTATGTAATCTAATTACATATTTCAAAATAGAAAACCTCAATTTACATTTTAAGGGAGTGAGATGAGAAAAGAAATATATGAGAAAGAAAAAATGAGGCAGGGACACACATACCCTATTTACCATAAAACAAAATAAATCATGCATGCATAATCATATTGGGTCTAAATCCATAATCATCCATCATGTTATTCCATTCACCCCTAGCATGCATTATCTAATGCATAAAATAAAATAAAATAAGGTAGTTACAATTTTGGATTCCAACTATGAACGTCGATTTCAACTTTTGAACCAAAATTGCCTACTTATGTTGTCTCGGTTAATTTAATTGTGCATGCCATTTCAATATGGATTTTAATATTTAATCAAATTAATTAAATTCCATATTTCCATAAATTAATTCAAAATTAATTAACCTTAAAATCAAGTTATTATGATATCAAAAATTAAACAATTTAATTTTAACATACATACCACTATCTAGTCATACTAGAATTGTAATTGCTCAAATTAAATTAATTCAAAATTAATTTCTAAAAATTCTCTAAATTTTCAGGACCTTATATCATTATTCTAATCATCTTTAGGTCAGCTCAAGTCCATCAAAATAATTTTAGAACAAGCCTAAATCATCAAGACAAACGAATTGACACACTAGACTCCTAAAATGACTTATTTATCATATAGAATTAATTTGGAAATCTAAATTCAAGCAAAATAATTTGGCATGAATTTAACATCAAAATAACATGTTAAATATCACACAAAAATATTCTAAGGTGTTGGAACCGAAATATATATATAAAAAAAATTCAAACAAAACAACTCCAGTAGGTGCACTAAAACATATCAGTTTTGGTGTTTGTTTGAAAAATTAATTAAAATAATTTTTAATTAATTATTAGACACTTCCATAGATTTACACACATTCTCAATATATCTAAATAATTTTTCCATAATCAAATTATAAAAAAATTATGAACAGCCCCATCATACAAACCAAACAACATCACAAGTTCATCAAAATGTAATTTTTACCAATTTTACAATAAATTCGAAATTAATTATTTGAATCATATTTAAACCATTTTTCAATCAAAATAATCATTCTTAATCATCCCATGATTAGATTATAGGAAGAAAAATATTTAAAACAAAATTTATAAATTAATTTCAATTTTTCAAACCTATAGAACCAAAGTCGCCAAAACTGTAAATCCAATTGCACCTTAAATTAAAATTAATTTTAATAGATAAAAAAGGCTTTGATACCAATGTTAGGTTTTGAAGATGTATCACATACAGAAAACGTAGTGAAAAAATAAAATTTTTCAAAATCTGATTCAAATGATACAACTTGTACCATTAAAACTAATTCATTAAAACAAAGATAGAAATTATACATTTTAATTTCTTGGCTTGTTTCTTCAATTTTTCACGTAGTCAGGTTGTTGCAAACTATAACAATCCAAATGAATGTGTCTCTAATGGTATCCACGCGAAGATTGAATAACAAAACCCTTAGGGAGATGGCTTGAACTATTTTTATGTTTTAGCAAAAAAATTGAACTTTTGAGAGAAAATAAAATTAAATACTTTAATTATTTTGGTGACTTCAATAATTATTTTCTATTGAAAATAATATTTATGTCTCCCATTTTTGCCCTAGGGTCTTAGAGTCCTATTATATCCCAAATTTGATTCAAAAATCAGGAGAGCACAAAAATTATGAGGATTAGGGTGGAAGTTGGCCAAATTGGCCAACTTCGACGTAGCACATGCTGCTGGTAGCAGCGAGCATTAGCCCAGCGGGCTAGCATGGGCTTGTACGGGCCTGTGACCCTCCCGAGTGATTTTTTAGGACTTTTTTCGTGACCCCATCAAGGTCCAAGCCCAAATATTTTTCTCCTAAATTTGGATCATATCCAACACCATTTCACTTATTCTTCACACTTCCAATGCATGTGATCCATTAGGTTTCCGATTATATTGGCTACCCAAATTGACAATTAATTCGAGCAAGTCATGAGCGGTTTCTAACAACATATCATGACCCCCAGTTGATTGGAAAGTCAGTGGCTTGACTACAAATCTTTCCATAGATAATATCCATGCAATTTGTCGTTTCACTAATCTACCCCACTAGGTTTAAAGCATGGACCATGTGTCAACTCTAGCTAGACTGACTATATCACACCTAGCCTAAGTGATGCTAGATATTGTCTTTTAGGCTCATTACTCTACTAGATATGTCACTAAAGACTATCTTTATGACATTTCAACTTTGGCCAGAGATTCCTGAGTAATGACCCCGACAAGAGGCCATAGGTATACTCTCCTTCTATTAGGAGTGGTGAATCCTTTATCGGCTAGCCAATTACCTTCGAATACCTCAAGTTATACCAAATCACCACCTTATGAGTGACCTCTATGAGGTAACAAGGAATGGAGACAAAGCACAGGATCAATATCTAAGATATCCTTGAGTACCTTAAGTCTAAGGATACTTGCACCATTACTATGATGAGACTATCATTGACATTTGAATAGATAATCCATATGACTGTCTCATAGCAGGTCATCCTATGTGTTAGAGAAGTGCTCTAAAGGCAATCACCTTTAGCACTTATTGTACATGTTTAAATTTTAGCACTTATTGTACATGTTTATTTAAAATTAATAAGAGGCATTTTTATTAATTTGGTATTCATTTTCATATGAATTGATATAGATCTTAAACTGATTAATGAAAGTCCATGATATGAAACATAGCATGAAGGAAATTATGATGGGATCATGATAATGAGATTCCTATCATGTGTAATTATATTAGTATCTAAATTATCCCTAGTCATAGGA
>CATIWF010008290.1:0-22564 GCA_949630135.1 Balakata baccata | reverse complement strand
TAATTAGGGATAGGTAGAGATTTATTTCCTAGTTAGTATTGTTTCCTATTCTTTATATATTTGTTTCCTATTTTATATTCATAGAGTTGTATATATAAGGTTTTCTACTATCAATGAAATTATCGATTTCTCTCCATTCTCATTTCTTTACACCGAGGAAGCTTAAATTTGTGATGACAGGTGGTTCTTACTAGTACAAATCCATTGGAACTGTGCATCAATGGCATGTCATTTTCTCGTCGTGCTTCTAAGTGGGCAAATGCTGCTCTTGCTGTCACTGTCTCAACACAGGATTTTGAAGCATTAAATTTCAAAGGGCCACTTGCAGGGGTTGAATTCCAGGTATACTTGTCGTACTCTACCTTAATGTTCATGAATTTTTGATCCATGAGAATTCAGGAATCCCTTTTTTTTTTTTTCTATCAATGCAGCCATAATAATGTTTGACCTGCTGTCCAATATTCTTGTGGGAACAAACCATAAATGATATGTTTTTGAACCATGTTACAGACTTATTGTCACTTCAAAATATAGCACTTTCGTCAACATCATTATTTTAATTCTCCATTTTTAATCATCAAATAATTTTCTCATTGTTTAGAGAGAATTTGAGCAAAGAGCAGCTGTAATGGGAGGGGGAGATTTTGTGGTGCCTGCACAGACAGTAACTGATTTTCTGGAAAACAAGTTATCAGGTAAAAAGTGTTTTTTCGTTTCACAAATGCGTAAGCATCACTTTTCATCTTGCTTGATTTGCCTTATTTTGCTAGTAATATCTTGACGCCACCTTGGCTTGCCTTGTTTTGTCAGTAACATCTTTGCCGCCATCAAGCTATCGATTAGGAGTAAGGGCAGCCAATCTCCTTGAGTTGTTCCCTGCTCACATAACAAATGCGCTGCAGCATTCTATACTGACATTTGACAAAGAGGTGTTAATTTTTCTTTAATAATGGCTCGTTCCTCATAACTTTACCCAATAACTTTATGCTTTTCTTTAAAAATTTTAATGTTCAGTTACCAGGATTTATATCCCAAAAGGCCCTTCTTCACGGGGTAGAGGTATCTCAACATTTCCCTCCTTTTCTTTTACACAATAATTGCTTAGAACTTTTATGTTGAACTTGTGTTCTTCTAGACTAGAACCAGCTCTCCTGTACAGATTCCTCGGAATGGGGACACTTTTGAGTGTCATTCCTTGAGAGGGCTCTACCCAATTGGTGAAGGAGCAGGTTATGCTGGTGGCATTGTAAGTGCAGCTGTTGATGGCATGCATGCGGGTTTTGCCGTGGCGAAGAAGTTTGATCTGTTGATCAATGACATGGAATTGGTTCTGGAGAAGTCTCAAGGTGTTGCATTTGTGAAGTACTAGGAAGATTTTGGTTATCAGAATCATGTGGATAGAGAGCTTGATTATATATGTACCAGTTGGAAACATCAGAGAAAGAATGACATGAGTTTGAAATTCTTGTTCCATGTTTACTGCAAAAATGTGGGTTAGTTTGCTGTGCCGTTCTTACTATAAGAATAAAAAATGTTTGTAGTCGTGGTTTAGATGCATTTCTCTACAGTCTGCAGATTCATAATTGATCACTAACCGCTCACAAGGATTGGAAGAGTGCAACTGTATCCAATGCGAATTCACATTTGCCAGACGCATGCTGAAGCTTAAGATGCTTTTTCTTTACTTCCAGTGTGAAGATGTTGCGCGCTCTGTTTTTGCTGGTCATTTGGAGACTGGATTAAGAATGCTTAATCTGGGCGAAGCAATCTTGAATTGGTTGCAGGATAACCATTAAATAACATATCAAAGTTGTTTGATGCTGGTTACTGGTCATCGAAATCGAATGCGTTAGTTATCGAGAATACAGGCCAGGTGAAATAAACATGGAACTTGTAATTCAAAAGCCCTGGGGATTGATCCTAGATTGTGGATTATAATTAGTAGAAGATATAAAATTTAATTTTATTAGCATATATCGAGGGGAAGCTATGTTGCAAATGCTATTGGTTTTCTCTTCAAAAATTATATTATAACTTTATGTTATATTAAGATCAAATCCCGTAGAGTGATTCTAAAGGGGTTTTGTCACCAAGTAAGCAAACCAACTCTGGACTAAGAAGAGAGTTCATAGTGAACGTTAAGATCTTGTGTAGGAAAAATTATTTCCATAAAATTCTACTTAAATTTTCCTAGTTGATGTATGCAATATCTTCTTCTTAAGGCCTCAATCAAAGCAAAAGACTTTTTTTTTTTAATTGAAGGCCTTAATATGGTTGGTGTGAACATTACAATATACTCTTGGAACTGCGTGACAATAACATTTCAATAACTCAATCGCATTAAATTGCCCACATTATTCTAAGTAAGACCAAGGGCATCCATACAAACTGACACCTAACCCCTTAACAAAAGGTTATTTTTCATGTATGTAGGGATGACAATTAGACTCATCCCCGTTGTGCTCCCTCGACCTCGTCTTAAATGAAACGGTTTTTTTTTTTTTATCTTTTTTATGCTTTGCCATGACCCTAAAAATTTGTGTTGGGAATGGTACGTGCATATATATATATATATAACATAATTAATAATTTTTTAAAATAATAAAATAAAATATAACACTTATTTAAAGTAAATATTTTATATTTAAAAAATTACATAATTAACTAATTAATTAAAATAATAAAAATAAAAATATTTTCAATATTGAAATAAATTTTTTTTAATAAAATCGGCAATAGGGTTAGGATTGGGATTTCCATCTTTGTATAGAGCGAGATCGGAGACATGATGAGAGTTTTAAAGTCTGGAACGGGAATGGCAAAATCCGTCCCGTTGTTACTCCTATATGTATGCATACATAAGTGGATTGAGAGCGCTCACACAAGTTGACAAATGACCTTCCACCCAAAATTCTTATTCATTTGTTTCCATTTTTATTATTTTATAATATCATTTGTATTTTTAGTGGCATGTTATCAATCCTATTTCTAATTCTAAGTTAGAGTAATGAACTTAACCATTAGCAAGTGTTATTATCGTTGACTTTAATTTTGACGGATTAAACTATTGTGAAATCGAATTATATTAGAAGAACCGATATCTAAATATTTAAAATTTATCATATATAATAGCTAATAAGAATAAAATAATGTACATATAACATTATTTACAACTTTTATAGTTTTATCATGCAAATATAATATAATTTAAATTTATAATTATAAACATTTTAATTAATTAAGTTAAATTATAATTAAATTTATTTATTACTTACCAAAATTAATATGACATTTATAATAGCAATGATTTCAAATAATTGAAAATTTTATATTGAACTATCTTTGTTAAAAGTATGCAAACAAAAAAAACATTTATAAATATTGCCAGTTTTTATTTTTTTATTATAAATATTTATCACTAATTATATTTTTAACATTTATAATTTATTTTAATTGCAATACATAATAAATATAAATTATATTAATTATTTGATAAATTAAATTTAAATGCAATATAATTTATAGTAACTGTAATATAATTACATGATAAATCAATCTAAATTAGTATTTATTATAATTATATTATATGATTATTTGTTCTATATTATATTATTAAATAAAATATGTATAATTGATATGATTTTAAATATTATATAGTTTATATACTTTATAGTAAATGAAGACATATATATATATATATATATATATATACACACACACACACTTTATACTTAAGAGTTTATGTACCCAATAATTTCAATTTTAATATTATTATATGCATACCTTAATATGTATATTATATGGTTTTTTTTATTAAAATAATTATATTATATTAAACTTATACAGTTACTAAATTATATTAATAAATAAAATATATGTAAAATTGATATATTTAATAAATTTATATATTTATATACTTTATAATTTTATACTTATAAATATTATTATGTTTATAGCTTAAAAGAATAATATTACATTAAACTTATATTATTATATATACTAAAATTCTTCCTGAAATCACGGTTCATACAACAGTAGTAGGATTTTTTTTTTTTTTTATGTCCATGAGTGTGGGATGTGCTGTTCCACAATTGCTTAGTTTTTGTAAACTTATTCAGTGTGGACCCCACCTTTTTTTTTTTTTTTTTTATCATCTCATAAATCAAAATTCCAAAACTCCATTCTCTCTTTCCTTCTATTAAAGTAGTGTTTAGTTCAACTTAAAAATAGTTAATAAATAGTTGATTCCAATTTTAATCAGTTGTATTTGAAAAAGTTTTATTCTATGAACTGTTAACTGATTCAATTTTATTTTTGAATTGAACTATATTATTTTTATATATTTAAAAATTTTATAATATTTTTATATTTGTAATTATAAATAATTTATTGATTGAAAATTTTAATTTGGAGAAAATAAAAAAAGTACCACTTTATCAGTTATCACGTGTATATTGTAATTTCCCAATATTTCTTTTTTGAAAATTTTTAAAATAATATTTTTTCTGAAAGAAATTTTCAATTTTTTTATTAAAAAATTACGAAATTATTATTCTATATAAACTCCTTATATTTCAGAATTAATAATTTAATTGGTTTAAATTAAGAGATAAGTAAGGATTATTTTATTATTTAGATTTCATTTATAAAAAAATTAATAAATTAAATTAAATATACTCAGTCTTTTGTGAATAGACTATGATTGATTTAAGTATAAATATTGTATGCAATTCAAATGATTATTTTTTATTAATATTATTTTCTAATTTAGTTTTTCGCAACTTAAGGATTGTAATTAATAGTAGTGCAGTGCCTTTAACAAATGGATGTCTTTATATGGAAGTATAACAATTCAGTGTGATAAAACTCTAAACACAAATTAAGTACCACAAATTTGACTACTATATAGAAAATACAAGAAATGGATTTTGTTGATGGTTGTGCTATTCCTTAATCTTGGAGTTGATTGAAGAAAAGTGGATAATCTATATATAGATAAACTAAAGAAAATGGGTAGGATGTGGAATAGTTATTTTAGTGAGAAATTGGAGGGGGTGATACATATGCAATAGAAATACTTATTGATTTTTTATTATTTTTATTATCATTTTTTATTATTTATATATATATATTTTTTTTTTTAAATCCATAAATTATTTAGGTCCAAAAAAATTAATATGTTGCATATAATTTTTTACAGTAATTCTATATATTTATCTCACCCACCCCTTAATTTTCCACTATTTTCTAACCTCATATTTTCAACATTTTCTCTCTTGAGTTGCCCCTTTCATTTTTATGTAAGTTTAAAATTTACCGAAAAAGAAATATCGCAATTAGTCATAATTCTATTTCCTTTTATTGTTGACTTCACTTAGACCTTTTATTCTATTTTTTCTTTATCGGTTGAAATTGAGAAAGATTATAAGTTTTGTATCACTACAAAAACATTATAAAATAGTGGTTTTATTATACTGGATACATATTGATTCAATTTAAATTTTATAACTTGAACTGAATTTCGTACTGCTAAGAATCTTTCTTCTTAAGGTCAAAAAGGGAAATAAATTTTTTCTATTCAACTAAGTTTGAAGGATATATTTTGCTTTTTTCTATTTAACTAAGTTTAAAGGATGTATTTTGCAGTTCATGTAAAGGTTCGACTGTATCTTTTAGAATAGTGAAAGAGGTTGGTCTTAAAAATTAGTATAAAATTAATAATATATATAATTAACATACTTAATATACTTATATAATTATATATTTTATAATTAATGTAGTGATATATGTGCAAAAGCTATTTCAAAATTGGAGATTGGAAAGCTTAAGCCGTGTTTATTTTTAAATTTTAAAGAAAATGAAATTCATTTTCATAGAAAATTTTTAAAACATGTTTACTTGTTAGAAATTGAAAACTGTTTTCATTTTTTGAAAATAAAAATGTGTTGACTAGTTGTCATATAAAATTTATTTTTCATTTTTTTGAAAATTGAAAATATATTTAATTGTAATCATATAAAAATTATATTACATGACTAAACACAAAACATATTCAATTCAAAGTAATAAATTAATTTTTTGATATTAGAATTATAGTAAATTGTGTTTATTTATATTAGTAAACATGATGTTTTCAATATATAATGTTTATTATCGTTAATAAATAAATGTTATTATTGTATATGACTAATTTATTATTGTTTGAATAAACAAATGCCTTGATTTATTATTGTATGAATAAACAAATGCCACAAATTGGTTTTTAAGTGCATGTCTAAAATTCACCAAATTTAACATGACCTAGAGTGCAAAATTACAATTTTAAAGGAAAAGAAAAAAAGCAGTGCCAAGTAACTTCCACTTCTCAATTGGTACAATGAGGATACAGAGAACACAGTTTTTCTAATGAATAAAAAAGAAGAAAGAAATACCCTAACAAAAATGGCGTTAGAGAAAAGCGTGTTTTCTAAATTGAAAATTCCGTGTTTTCAAAAATATATTTTAATACAGAAAATCTTTGAAAACAACTAAAACAAGTTTTCCAAATTGTGAAAACATTGAAAATAATTTCCAATTGAGATTTTTGTAGAACTGCTGAAAGTAAACATAATGTTCAATTTTCAATTTTCATTTTGAAAAATTTTCTAGAAAACTAGAGAATTCTTAGAAAGTAAGCACACCCTTAGAGTTTTGGAGAGTGGGGGATCAACCATTCAAGATTAGCTCAGGATTATTAAGTTCTAAGGAGCTTCAGTTTTCTATTTACTTCCTTTTCTACTGTAAGTTGTCTAGTTTAGTTTTTGCTATTAACTTGATCATTGTAGTAGCAATGCTTAACTATATTTTCATTAGGTATTTAGTAGCTACCCAATTTATATGAACTTTTCCAGTTTTAATGAATGAAGCTTGATTTCTTTCCAATTGCAATTGTGCTTAATTAGTTTCAAATTGAATAATTGATTGGCCACCTTTTATTTGATTTGGAATGAACATGTTAGCCTTAACTTTAGAAACATTATCTTTAATTTAACCGAAAAATTGGATTGGATACTAGTTATGCTATTGGTTTGGATAATTTGTGATCTAAGGCGAGAGCCATTGGAAACGTGCAAATGCTCCATCTACAGTGTGCTTACCATTGTTATTCTCTCCCAGTAACTAATTAGGCATTCTATGATGGCTTAACTCAGCAATATTAGTTTAGGGTGGACAATGCAGCTGGGGGATGAGAGAGAGTACAATAGAAGAGTTGTATGATATTTTTGCAATGTTGGGAGCTAGCAATATTAGTTTATGGTGGACAATGCAGCAAGGGGAGCCACAGGAGAGTACAACAGAAGAGTTGTATGACATTTTTGAAAAGTTGGAAACTATTGGAAAGATGGTGCACCAAGAATGGGAGGTTGAATTGGTGACAAATAGAAATTTTCGGCTTAATGAATTTCTTTGAGTGTTTGAACAATATGCAAATAAAATATAGAAAGTAAAAGAGCAAGAGAAGATTGCACACAAGGATTTATAGAGGTTCGGGTGTTAGCAAACCCTAGTCTTCTCTCCAACCATAATTGGGAATTCCACTATCACAACTAGAGAGTTTTCCTAGCTCACCCACAACTAAGGGTTTTCTCAAGGTGTGTTTTAATGGCACGCACAATAACCAATTACTTATATTTTCAACGGGCTCACACACAACCCAAATAAGAGTTTTTCTCACTAGGATCTCTCTTACAACCTATACCCAAGTGTTTAAGGTTAACACTTAAACCTTTCTTACAATAGAGATGAGAAATAAAATTGCAAGAGTTTTGACACACTTAAAATTAAGCTCTTTTATTCTAAGGCATTTTGGAGGTCTATTTACAGTGTTTACCTTCCAATTAGCTGTTACATATAGTGCCAAAATTATTTCTAACGTTCAAAAGATGATTGACTAAAAGTTGTCTGATAAGGACAATTTTCCGGTCGGGAAACCATATTACCCGATTGAGAAATTCATATATCCATTGGAACTTTACACGTGGTAGCCTTGAATTTGTCCTTTTCTTTAACGGCTAGTCTCAGTCAAATTTTCCGGTCAGGATAAGGGTTTTCTGGTCGGGACAACTTTCTGGAACTCTTGACTTGAAGTTTGCAATGCTAGAATTGAGCATTTTCCAAGGGGGGAACATTTTTTCCAAGGGGGACACTTTTTTCCCGAGGGGGAACATGCCTTTCTCGAAGGGGAAACTGTCCTTCAATATTTGACCAATTTGTTCACTGAGCAAATCAAATCCAATTGACTTGAAACTTTGTACACTATCAAAACAACACTATATGAAGATATTAGTAACATTTAATTTGATTGTCAAGATCAAAATAGAGATCAATCACCCTAAGATTAATACTAATTCCCAGCAAAAGAGAGTGAGAGGAAGGAAGGCCATTGTAAATGAGATTTCAAATGGGAATGAGTTTGCCTCATAGCTTGATGAATTAATAAAGCAAGTTTGGATATTGGTTAATATGAGGAATGCACCAATAGATGAGGTATGTGGTATTTATGGTGTATATGGTCATGGTGTTAATGTTTGCTCTACTTTTGACTTATGTGTAGGTAGTGATTTGGAGCAAGCAAACATGATCAATTATTTCCAACTAAAAAAATAGAGGGATAACCCATACTCCAATACATACAACCTTGGTTGGAGGAATCACCCGAATTTCTCATAGGGAAACCTTGACCACAATTGTCCTCAGACCTTCAGGAGCCAAAACTTGAACCCATAATTCCACTACACATAGCTTAGGAATCCAACTGACTTAATACCACTACACATAGCTTAGGAATCCAACTGACTATCTCACTTAAAACCTAACTAGACCCTTCAATGCACCTAGGAAACCATCTATGGTGAAAACATTGAATAATTTTATGCTTGCTACTCAATATAAGCTTCAAAGGATGGACAAGAGGATTGATTCTATTAAGGCTTATTTAAAAAATTAGAGATCTAAATTTGGCTAGATTATAGAGGCAGTACATGAAAATAAAAAAAGGGAGATTGCCAAGTCAAATTGAGCAAGAAAAAGCATTCACTATGCCTGATTATGGCAAGACTTCTATTGATGAAATTAATTCATAAATTGACATAGTTAACTTTTCTTTTGTAGGCACACCTAAAGAGGAGAAGAAAGATACTGAAGGTGGCACTAAGGAGGATGGAGAGGAGGCATTTCTAATGCCTAAATTGCACAAGACACCCGAGCCTTATAGGCTTCCTATACCATTCCCTAACAGACTTAGTGTAATACCCATAAACTAGGGCAATATGAAGGTATACTTGGGTATATATAGTATATTGCTTAAATTTGGCTTTCGTTTTGCATTTAGGGTTAAAATAGCGTGAAAAATAGGAAAACACAACCTTCATGCCCATAAAAGACTTTTTCACGGTTGTGAAGATCGAGCAGAGTGGAGATTTCTCTCATTTTTAAGGCAATTGCTACAATACATGTGTCACGCTTGTGATACAATCTTTTATGGTTGTGACACCACTGTTATATAAGGTGAAACACTAGCCAAACTTCATTCTACATCGTCATTACACTCCCTAAACACCTAAACACGACCCCTCACACCCAAGAACAATATTCTAGCATATTCCCAAGAGTTTTTGAGTGATCAAATACCAAAATCAACATTTAAGCTAAGATTAAAAAAAAAAAAAAGAAGGAATTTCAAGAGTAGAGAAGAGTTGGGAGAGAGAGGAAGTTGAACAAAGAAGGGAGTTTGATTTTTTCCTTGCAAATCAATGTGTTTTCAGCCTAAAAAAGGTAAGGAAAACCTGTTTCCTCAACTCCTTATGATGATTTCAAGATTACATGGTGTGGTTGTCAAATTTTATGAAAGAACCATGTGAGTTAGGTTTTGCTTATTGAAAGAGTTAATGAGAACTCTTGAATAAGAGAGCTTTTGGAGGTTAGAAATAAGAAGGAGATCATCTTATTGAGATAAAAATAGGCACCATAGGTTAGATTGGGAATTATGGGTTTAGATTTATATTTATATACTCAAGCCATAGATTTAGAGATTTGATATTTGATTATGTTATTATTAGGAAACAAAGGAGGAGGAGGAGACAATAAACAAGATAGATAGACAAGCTCTAAGTTTTGGATTTCGGAAAAGCTCAATTGAGGTTTGTACATATATGCATTTTAGTTTGTTCAAATGCATAATTGTGTGTTGATGGCATAATTCATATGTTAAATGATGGAATTAAATATTATGGCATATTTATTATTATAGAATAATGTGTGATTCTTAAAATGTATAAAGTGTGTTGAGAATTGGATGAAATGATTTGTGTGCTTAAATAATAAAATTATGTGGTATGGCATATTTATGAAAATAATAATAGATGATTAATAAAATATGTGATTCTTGGTTATGAGAATGTAATGGTGTATTAATAAGGAATAATGATTAATATTGGCATGCAGTAGTAATTAATAGTGTGTTAATGAATTTTTGTCAATATAAAGAATGAAACTTGAATTTGTGTGGACATGCTTGAGATTATAAGAAGTATTGTTTATTGTAGTTATGTATTAAGGATGTGTTGGCTTTGATCATATAGGAGAGTAAGATTTATATCTTAAAATTGGATTTAAAATTGAAATTAGGAAGGTTAAAGGAGTCATAACCGTGACTCAAAGTGTTATACTCGTGCATATGAATCAAAGAGAAACAACATGCTTCACCACTAGGGTCATGGCCAAGGCCAATAGTGTCACGCCCGTGACACCCTATTTTGACAATTTTTGTGCGTTTTTCTTTATAATTTGGGAACCTAATTAAAGCATGCCAACATCCTTTAAATGGTCAAATAGGATGGAATAACATGGGATGATGTGACTTTGAATTTATGATTGATTTGTTATGTAAAAGTGTGAAATTCAATTGTGTCAATTAAATATATAACGGAAGTAAATAATTAAAGCGTTAAATTGCCCAATTCTCTACCTGATGACTAGCTTAGGATAGATAGTGTATCATTAAGGGGGATAACGGTACCGATATGGATATGATTTAAGGACAAGGTGGTTGTAGCTCTAAAAGTACCCTTGATCCTATTATATAGATGATATGATTATACTCAGTCAAGGTGTTGAAACTCCGCGAGCACCCTTGACTTGAGATCATAGTGAGTAGGATAGCTGAAATTCTACGAATGTCCCTACTTTACACCCCGTATCTAGACAGTCCGAGAACGAGATTTTGGCTAATAGTTAACAAATAATAAGAAGAAATATGGTATTAGATTAATGATTTAATTGGAATTGGGTCATATGAATTTAACATGTAATAAATTATGTATATATAATATGTCATGATAAATAAATAAGTGAGATATATGTATTGGTAATATCGCATGAGAATTCCATATATTGATGTAATCATTTCTTCTATGTTTCACATGTGTTAAATTTAAATATGCCATAAATTATCCGTGATTTGCATTATGTGTCTGCATAGAAAAACTTTAATAGTTATATATACCATTAAATTAGAGATAGTTTAGTGTAAGTTTCTCTCACGCAAGAATAGAAGCTTGTAGATAGTAGATATAAAAGTTGATCAAGAAGGAGTCTGAGCCCATATTAGAGGAGACACTGAAGGTCTGGGTATTGGGTTGGTTATTTTATATTTTTGTTTTGATTTTGATCATGCATATGAGTTTATATAATATGTTTTATATATGTATTAAAATATGTTTCATAATTTATAATATTTCATATGTGAATAGTATATGAAATTAAATAATGTGCATATATATGAAATGAGGATAGGTAAAAGGAATTAGAAAAAGGTATTAGAAAAAGGTATACCTAATTCGATACACAATATATGAATAAAATTAATACTTAGAAAGGCTTAAATTCAAACAAGACTTTTGAATCAGACATGTGGTATTCCATTTATATAATAAGATTATTCATATTATATAAGTGGAGTGTCACACTTAGAAAGCAGAAAAAGGATAAAACATTCTCTAATATTTTTAAATTGCTTTATAAGACTAATAGTAATGTTCCTTTGTTGAATGTTGTCGAAAAAATACCATTATATGCCAAGTTTGTTAAGGAGTTGCTGTCAAATAAAAAGAAATTTGAGAACAAAGAAATGGTTTTGATACCTAAACCAGCTTTTAAAATTTTTGAGCAGCAGTTGCCTAAAAAGATGACTATCACTGTGAGTGATAAAAAGGAAGCAAGGGCGATACTTGATTTGGGTGCTAGCATCAACTTGATGCCTTACTCATTGTATAAGGAATTGGGTTCAGGTATGTTGAGCCTACTAATATGCACCTACAATTAGTAGTTGGGTTATTAAAGCATCCAAAAGGTATAGTTAAGATCTACTGGTACAAATTGATAAGTTGATTGTGCTTGTAGGTTTTGTAGTGATATGCCTAATTCTGGAATGACTAGTGATAATCAAGTAATTCTTCTTGGCCAGCCATTTATGGCAACAATTGAAACTATTATTGATGTTAAGGGATAGTTTGAACTTAAAATGTTTGATTCTCCATTTTATTCTACTAGTTCGACTATGAATTATCTTGTCAATAGGTTAAAGCGGAACATCAAGTACCTTCAGGGTTGCTGCATCCAATCCCAATACCATAATGGAAATGGGAGCAGATCACCATGGATTTTGTGACATGATTGCCTTTAACATCAAAGAAGCATGACACTATATGGGTTATAGTGGATAGGCTAACAAAGTCAGCATATTTCTTGCTTATCAGGAAGGACTACCCATTGAATAGATTGGCAGAAATTTATGTGAATGAGATAGTACGTCTGCATGGAGTTCCTATTTCTATTGTATTTGACAGATATCCCTAATTCATATCTGGAATTTGCCTATAATAACAGTTATCAATCCAGTATCCAGATGGCTCTATATGAAACACTATATGGCAGAAAATGTCAAAAAGCTGTATGTTGGATAGAGCTCAGCAAGAGAAAGTTAGTAGGGCCAGACCTAGTGCAAGAGAGAAGAAAAAGTGATAATCATTTAAGAAAGGCTAAAGGCAGCAATAGATAGACAGAAATCATATGCTGATCCAAAGAGACGGGACATTGAATATGTAGTGGGAGATAAAGTTTTTCTTAAAGTTTCTCTCTGGAAGAAAGTTTTTAGATTTGGAAAAAAAGGCAAGTTAAGTCCAAGATTCATCGAGCCTTATGAAATTTTAGAGAGAGTTAGACTGGTTGCATATAAACTCGCTCTACCACCAGAGTTGAGTCAGATATACAATGTTTATTTATGTCTCGATGTTAAGATGATATAAATCATATTCTTCCCATATTATACTAGCGGAAGGCATACAAGTGAGGCATGATTTAACATATGAATAAGAACCAGTCCAAATTTTAGCTAGAAAGACTAATTAAGGAGCTCAGGAACAAACAAGTACCATTAGTAAATATGCTATGGAGAAATCATGTAATAGAAAAAGCAACACAGGAAAATGAATAAATAATGAGAAGCAGCTCACTCAAATAACATAGTGATTTATACAAAATTGTATGGACAACTAGAGAACACATAAAACTATAATTTTTATGTTTCGAGTTTCCTTTAATTCAGCCTTTAAGATGAACGAAACAAGCCCAGAAATAAGGGTGTCCCATTGATACTTCTCCAAAAACTAGTTTCAAATAAATTTCAAATATCTCTTTTTATAGACTACATCTTGCAAAATTATTTACATAACCATAAACCTAAGATATAAATCTATAAGTTTTATGTTTAACACTTCTCCAAAATCAGTTTTTATGAGTATCAAAATCGGAGCACAATATACTGCCATAATATAAACCTTACAACTCCAACAACAACAAGTATGGAGAGAAGAGATTACTTACCAAGAAAAATTTAATTTGGTATGATTTTGATACAAATCTTGAGGGAAGAGAGGGAATAATGGGTCTAGTAGGTGACGGGAGGAAGAAAAGTGGAAAGAAAATGATAGACAAATGTAGAACATACCTATTTGTACCAAAAGTCTAGGTTCCCCGACTCAACAAAAAAAAAAATCTGGGCCTCCTTTTTTTTTAATTTTTTTTAAATTTTCTTTTTCTTTTTCTTTCTTTCTTTTTCTTTTAATTCTAATTAATTAATTTTTTAAAACTTATTTATCTATTATTATTATTTCCATAATTTTACATATATCTAGTATTTATTGAACTGAAATTTAATCATTTAGTCTAATTTAATCAAATTAACTATATTAACAATTAAATTTATTTTAACTTCTAATTCAATTTAGTTTAATTTCTAATTTTGTTATTTATTCATTTTTATTCCAACTAGGCCTTAATTAGTGTGTGTTATATTTCTCTCCTCCTTAAGATGTTTCATTCTTGAAACATACCTGTTACGTTGTCGTTGAATAATTGGGGGTATTGAGCTAAATTAATTATTACTAATATCTTTATTTAGTATTGTTTTAATAATGTTAAAAGTTTCAAGTCAATTGGACTTGATTAGCTATGTGAACAATTCATTCAAATGCTAAAGTCATGTAAGTCCCTGTCCAAGATAGAGATTTCCTACCCGGGAATGTAGGCTCACTTCCGGGACAAAAGCCACTTAAGTTCTAGAGAAGAATCTCATATAGAAAAAATGAAGTGTCATGCCCAGAAAAAGTGTTATCTTGACTAGGACATAAGGCATCACAACTGGGATATCTAAAAAGTTGTGACTGTTGGAAGGCGCCTCAACCAAGAAATGCCATATCATCACCAAAAGTCAAAATGACTACTTTGACCAAACATCTGTCCCGAACAAGAAGGACGTCCTAATCGGAAGAGCCCTATTCCCAGAAGTCAAAGCTTACATGTCAAACTTTTCAAGAGAGTACCATGTTCGGGACAGTTTACTTCCGACCGGGGACTTGACTAGGAATTAACCATTAGAGCTATCAAGCAATCCATGGACGCTTTGTGTACTATCCTGACCGGGAAACCCTATTTCACTATTGGGAAGCTGACGTTTCAGACATCATTTAATGTATCTGTAAGAAAATGTTAAGGAGAGTTATGACACTAATTTGTAACAGCTAATTTGTGGGTAATCAGTATAAATACCCCATAAAAAGGCCATTTATGATAACCAACAACTTTCTAAGTGCCAAAACTCTTGCAATCCTTCAATCATTAATTCTTGTAAGAGTTCAAATGTTAGCCTTAAACACTTAGGTTGTTCAAGTATAGGGGTTATGTGTGTGAACCAAAATATAAGGAATTGGTTGTTGTATTGACCAATAAAATACCAGAAAAATTTGGATTGAGTATGAGCCTTTGGAAAAATATGTAGTTGTACGTTAGCTAGCAAAACTCTTAAGTGTAATCTAAGGTATTAGATTAGTAAATATCCAATTGTGATTGGGAAGAGGAACATGGTTCGTTAATATCCAAACCTTTATAAAATTTGTGTCTCATCTCTTTCTTTATATTATCCTTAATTTATTGTTAATCCCTATTTGCCAAAATTTTAATTTTTCACTAATTCACTCCCATTTCTTAGCGATTGTTTAGGCAACATAAGAGATAAGCAAAATGAAGAATGGGACTAGAGTTGACAATTCGTGTCGTGTCACTATTCATGTCGTTAAACGTATCATTTTTCTGTCATGCAATCGTTTAACCGTTTATAAATTTATATACTTAAACATATATACATATTATTTAAATGTGTCGTTTCATGTTATATAACTATTTAAATATATCGTTTTATGTCATTTTATCGTTTAATCATATCATTTCGTATTGTATAAAATTTATTAAATATTTTATATATTTTTAAACATATCTAATCGTATCATAAACAAGTTAGGTATGTTTATATCTGTTACCCAAACAATCACTAAGCAGGGGGGATGAATTGGTAGAAGATTGAAATGTCTAGCATACACAAGGAAGAGAAAAGTTTAGAGTAGAGGGACATATAAAATTTTATAGAGATTCAGGTATTAACTAACTTTACTCCTCTTCCCAATCGTAATTGAGTATTCACTAATCTAATACCTTAGATTACAAATTAAGTTTTAACTGGCTCACTCCCAACTAAGTATTTTTCCAAGGCTAACACTCAACCCAAAATTCACTTATGTTTTAATGGCTCACACAACAACCAATTTTTTATAATTTGGCTTTCACACAATCCAATTACAAGATAACCCAAGTGTTTAAAGTTAACACTTGAACCCTTACAAAGAATTAAAGGAAATGAAATTGAGAAAACAAATTGCAAGAGTTTTGGCACTTAGAAAGTAGTTGGATGAATTAAATGGTCTTTTGGTAGTGTATTTATACTGATTATCCACCAATAGAGGTTTTCGTGAATCGAGTTAGTGTAGATTAGACATAACATTCAATCCAATCCATAATTTGCAGATTTAAAATTTTTCCATCCAATCCAATTCACGAATATACAAAAACCAATCAAATCCAATTTACGATTGTGGGTTGTATTGAATCGATTTGCAGTTTAATTCTATATACTTTTTCATTTTTTAATAAAAATATGTCTGGTTCACAAACAAATTTTTATAATATCCCACAAACCTTTACTTTACTGTATAAAATACTTAATATAAAGTCATATTATAAAAATTATAACAGAAATTTTCTAAAAAGAAAAAAGAAAAAAAATTATAATCAAATTACTCTATTGAAATTCAATAACACAAAAAATTCAACATAAATAAGACTGTAACAGTAGAATCTACAATAAAAATAAACACAGAAAATTTAGATTTTTTTAAAGTTGAATTAAACATAAAAAAAATGTAAAAATGTCATTTATTGTGGTTATGGAATGAAAATAAAAGGGAAGTCTGGGTATAGATGGTTATTTAAGGGAAATAGAGCTACAATTGGACATTAGGGTTTATAGGAGCAAATGAAAGTCTTATATATTTAGTGTTTTTCTAATAATATTAAATATATTATAATTTTAATATATAAAACTGTAAATATTTACTATTTATAAATTTTAAAATAATAATCTATATTTAACAAATTTTTAAATTGTTGCAGTGATTATATTATAAATTTAAAAATATTATTTTAATTATATTAATTACATTTTTATAATGATTATATTTATAAAATATAAGAATTATGCATTTATAAATAATTTATTAATTTTCTAATTATACAATATATTCTTATATAAATAAATAAAATTTCATTTTTACTTTTTTTAATAAGATAATAATAAATGTAAAGATATATATGATAGATTAGAATTTAGAAAAATTTATGATTTCAAAATTCTATTATGAATATAAAAAATTAGTGTATATATATATATATATATATACACACCCAAATTGTGAGGATTGCAGATCGGTTTGCGGATTTAAATATAAAAATTCAATCCAATCCATAAAATACGGTTTGAAAAAAATACAGATCAATCCAATCCACTATATTTTTTAAACTGCGGTTTGTGAATACCCCTACCCTCTAATTAGATATTACAAATAGGTGTCATAACTCTTTCTAACTTTCTCTTATAAGTGCATTTAATGTAGCCTATAGACACAGTTTTCCAATCGGAAAAATATATTTTTTGATTGGAAAATAACCTAGTGAGACATGTGGCATCTTCTAGTTAGTTGTAGGCTCCAACAGGTAGTTCCTACACTAGTACAAAAATGAGCTTTTGTGACTGTTTTTTTTTTGCTTAAATGCGTATGTTTAAGAACAGACATATAAAAATGAGACATATCTGATAAGTGGATATCAGATAGGTCAGATAAGTCTGTTTTTACAAAAGACAGTCGTATATGACCTACCCAGATGCGTCTGTTTTTTCTAAAACAGACTTATCTGAGTATATCAGATATGTCTGTTTTAGAAAAAACAGACTTATTTGATTGTGCTCATATATGTATGTTTTTAGTAAAAACACACTTATTTAACTGAATCTTGTAAGTCTGTTTTATGACATAATAAACTTATTTGGTTTTGTTTTTTTTTTAATATTTGTAAATTTTTTGGAAATGCCAGATATCTGTAATTTCAACCAGCAGCAGTTTACAATATCAAACACCTAAATTAAACTTCAACTACTATAACTACATCAAAATTCAATTTATAACTAAAGCCATCATAGGCTTTCAAACATTTAAATTATACTAAGTTCATTAATCAAGCATTTTAAATTCAATTATTACAACTCCAATTTCAAGCCTACAAGGCTAACAAATATTAATCAATATCAACTCAAATTTAATATGACACAAACAGTACTCATTGTGTATAAACATAATGAAACAATTAAATTTATAAAAAATTGTAATATAAGTTTCCAATCTTGAAACGCTTAAAAAATTAAAATTTGAATCAAATTTATATGCACTCATTAGCAAAAAAGTCGCACCATATCTCCTGAACTTCATCAATTTGTACCTCAGTATATGGTTCTTTCTTAAAAGTTGTCTACAAAATAAATGAAACACAAAATAAAAACATTAAAAGAATTATAATATTGATATGAGTGTAAAGTATAATAAATTGCATATAAGTGTTAGAAATAATATTAACAGGAGCAATTGAATATCTGTGCTATGGTAGGTTACTATATCATACATATATCTGAGTATAAAGTAACCATATTGAACACTTCCAAATTGCTTTAGGCACTTACAAAAGAACAATAATTACAAAAGTTGGTACGAGTATAAAGTGAAAGATGAAATTCAAATGTAACTTATATATATAAAAATGACAAAATTCTTACGTTGATGAAATTCCAATATAAGGAGTTCGAGGTGCCTCTTCCAGCAGTATATCGGTATAATCTATATACCCTGAAAGATAAGTTTATATACTGAAACATGCAGTAAATATAAAACAAAATTTAGAATAAGATATGAGTGCAAATATAATAACTTACATATTAATAGGTTCTTTAATAGGTAATTGTCTACTAGAGTTGTTGAGAGGGTCCATAAAGTATATCTCACTTCATGCACAGTTAATAACAATCAACATCCAGTGTTGACTATAGATATACAAAATAATATAAAATTAATAAAATTGTCATGTTGAAATATAATGCAAATATTTTAATGCCAAAATTGATCTTACTTTTGAATATATGGCAGTAAAATAAAATTGTTATCTATTTGTGCCTACAAAGCTTCTACCATATAATTCTGTACCAATTTCTTGTCCTTTGTACATATCCTATTTAAATAACTTGGACAAAGAAAACCAATCGGTGCAGATGATTGCCTGCAGACTCTATAAAGGTACCTACATGTATGAAGCGGAAAACTAACATAAGTTGAAACTATATTACAATATAGCAGTTCAATATTTACTATTTTTATCTATATATTACTACAATCACTTATAGGATAAAAATTTTGATAACCGAGATATCGAGCCATTGCATGGAGAAGAGTTGAGAGATGTCTTCTCGACCGATAAAGACGTCGTTGTCCATATTTTGTGGATAACAAAATAACCATTGCGAAAAAGCAATTTGAAACATGTACCCCTTAACTAGGTCAGAAATGAAGTCATGCAAGCTGAGCATGCGGCCAGTCAAGTTTGATAAAAATGTTGATTCAACTAATGGCTTCATAGTTGATTCTTTGGTGAAACCGCTACCATGGTGAAATTGTGCTTTCTTTTAAGGTTGAATTATATTTGTCTATCAATTAATAATATATTATTACATTGTACTATGGAGTAAGTAAAATAAATAGATAATATTATTTATTAAAGAATTAGGGAGTGAGATATAGAAGTATTAATGCATACCTCCCCATGGATGACGAGATATTGTGGCCATTGAACAAAACTACCATGTGCATGACCGACAGTTTCGAACTGGCTTGTAGGCATAGGAAGTGGTTCAAATTCAAATTCATTAAAAGGGAGATCCACAGACACTCTCAAGTTACTTGGAGCCATAGGAACGCCGTGTATCAATGCACCTGAAATATTTGAACGAATCGTGCCATTCGCCACTATGATTGTCTGTCCATCACGATCAACTGTAAGGTGGCACGGGCTTGCTATCTATATAATCATCCAAACCCAACATCGTGTACTATTAAGTCATAAACTAAGTATAAATATGAGTGTGTGTAAATGGAAATTGAATTTACATGCAAGTAGAAATGAATAAAATTCATAACTTTTACTTGTGTATCTCCCCTAGGAAATGATGGGTTAATAGAGTGGCAGCTGTTATGAATATGGATACCAGGTGAGGGACCCACCTTTACCTCCACCTCAGGTACAAATTTAGAGGACTTGCTGGTAGTCTCATATTGCATCATCACCATGGCTTTAAATTCAGCCATCTGCTGAGCAAATTCAGCTCGTAGTTGCAAACTTACTTGAGAAGATATGTTCTCTCTCAATACTACCATTTCTTCCTCTGAGATGGAGGTAGATTTTTTCTTCCTAATTTGTTTACCAAAAACACTGGATAAAGTGGCTCCACTGCCTACACCACGAATAGAGCTAGAATGTTCAGGCTTACCAAGTGCACGAGTCAATATATCATCTTGCCCCTCTAGTACCCATACTCCCTGATTTACCTCTTCTCGTAATGAATCCTATAAAAAATAATAAATGATCCAATCCAATCTCAGCTAAATGAGAGTGTTTTATATTTAGATTTGCTTAACAATTTATACATACCATTTTTTGTGCCACTTCTCTTGTTTCTTTGACTAGAATCACATAATTTCCCTGATCTGTTTTTTTGTTCTTGCTCGTACCCAGTCAAGACTCTGATCGTATGATGAGATGGCATCAGAGTGCATGGAGGAGAAAGAAGCAATGGGATCTTTAACGATCCATCCCAACCTTTTACCAGCATAGCCCTTTCGACCCAAATAATGAGGATAAACATCCATCTCTTTTTTAGCTTTTGCTTCCATTTAGTTTTGCTATTAAGAAACACATAAAATATAAAGACATCAATATCATCAAATTGCATAAGATATAATAAAATGCGGTAATATGAATAAAACAATCAAATGAGATTAAATAAATTGTACCTCAAATGATTCATCTTCATATGTTTTTTTGAATTCCTCCCAGTCCTCAACAGTTAAATAGTCATACTTTCCTAATGGGGATAACTGTTGGGGATTATCAACCATCATTATATATTTTCTGTTAAGGCGATATTTGAAATCTTTCCATCGCCTACCCGCATTTTTCAATACTTTCTTTTTTACATCCAAAGTATCTTCCATAGTAAAGGCCTCCTGCAAACAAATATGGTCAATTTATTAGTATTATTTATATTTAAAGTCCTTATTTAGTCTTATCTACATAGTATATAATGAATGTAATGCTTAAACATAATGTGTTTTCATTTAAAATTTACCTTGATATCCTCCCATATCATATTTTTAAGGCCCTTATCAACTTTGTTCTACATTAGCACCGTGATCTTGACTTTTGAACGTGCCACAAGTCCAAGATAAGATTTGTATGCATCTGTATTTGGTCCAAGCGGGTTTCCATCTCTATCCAATTCTATTATCAACTTTCCTTCTCTTTTTTTAAGTAATTTTTTACATTTTGCACCTCCTCTTTCCTTCTTCTTGCTTGTGTCATGGTCGTCATTTGCTGAAAACATGATTACTTGCAAAAAAAAAAAAAATAGAATAAAAAAATGTGTTATTATAATATAATTTAAATGCAATTAATTTGAATCAATTAACTTATCAATTTCATTTAAAAACAATTCATTTGATAATCATTAGCACACACTCAATTCAATTTATTTGCATCAATTAATTTATCAATTTCATTTAAAAATAATTCATTTGATAATCATCAGTACACACTCCATTTAATTTATCAAAACAGTCCCAAACAGGGAACTATTCAAGACTTACTCCTAATGAATAAATCTTGAACGAGTATCTAGGCTATTTAAATTTAAATTAATCAATATAAGTTAAATAAAAAACAGAATTTAACATCAATGCATTATTAAATTAATTAATTAGTGTAATAAATTAAATTACATCTTTATTTAAGTAAAATTTTTAATTATATAATTATTACTTAATTATAGATGATTATAATTTATTATTTTAATTAATTTAAATTATGTAATTATTACTCATAGATGATTTTAATTTATTATTTAAATAAATTTAAATATAGATTAATTCTATATTAGTTTATTAGTTAAATTTTATTATAGTTAACCTTCTAATTATATAATTGATTATATAATTAATTTTATTATATTGAAGTTTAATTTAAGTAAATTTAATATTAGTTTAATATCTATTGAAATCAACACTTAATCAATTAATGTTTATTGATTTCATTATAATTATATACTTCAATATTATTATTTTAATGATTAAGATTTTACTTTTTTAAATTAAATTTTGTAATTTTATAATTAATTAATTATATAATTAATTTCATAAAATTAAAGTTTAATATAATTGAACTTTATAATAGTATAATATTTGTTACTTTCATCATAATTATGTAAAAT
>CATIWF010008234.1:0-34570 GCA_949630135.1 Balakata baccata | reverse complement strand
ATTTTCCTTCCCTTTATGAAATTTAGAAATAGAGTCTTAGCTCCTCAACCTCTTTTTTCAAAGCATTATTTTCTTTAAGTAAAGAGTTAGTTAAGGGTCCATGTTGCCCAAACAATCACTAAGAGGGGATGAGGGGGGGGGTGTTTAAATTAAAAATTTGCACTCATAAGATAATAAAAGAGAAGGAAAAAATTGAAATGCGAATTTTATAGAGGTACGGGGTGTTAACTAACCCTACTCCTCTCCCCAACTTAGATTGGGTATTCACTAATCTAATCACTTATATTACAATTTGGAGTTTTTAACTATCTCACTCCCAACTAAGTGTTTTATCAAGGCTAACACTCAATCCAAATTTTCCTTGAGTTTTTGTGGCTCACACAACAACCAATTCCTTGTAATTTAGCTCACACTACCCAATTACAAGACAACCCAAGTGTTTTAAGATTAACACTTGAACCCTTACACAAAACAATTAATGAAAAGATTGAGAAAATAAATTGCAATAGTTTTGGCACTTGTTAAGTTATTGGATCTTCTTAAATGGCATTTTGGTAAGGTATATATACTGATTACCTACCAATTAGCCGATACAAAGTGGTGCCATAACTTTCTAACGTTCTCTTACAAGTACATTTAATGCTGTCTGCAGAGAGAAGTATCTCAGTTAGGAACCATGCTTTTCCGGTCAGGAAATGCCCAATTTTAATACGTGGCAGCTTCTGATTGACTGAAACGCTTAACGGCTAATTTTTATTCAATTGTCCCAGTCGGGACTCTATGTGTTCCGGTCGAGACTAACCCGATAATGCTACTGTCAGAAACTTGGGTCTTTTTTGCTTTGAATGAGTCCCGAACGGGACCGAAGTTAGTTTGACTAAGAGTGTTTTTGACTTTCTGATGATGTGACATATTTTGGTGGTGTTTCCTCTTTAACGATGACATCTTTTTGAATGTCCCGCTCGGACTGTAACCATTCCCAGTCGGAAAACTGAGTATTCCGGTCGGGACATACCATGTCCCAGTCTACTTTTGTGAATGAAACTTTTGGATCATCATCCTACAGAGTTTTTCGGTCTGGACACTTATTTTGCTTAGTCTGTACTACAAATCCCGTCAGGATATTTTTATCTCGGTCTGCTTTTGCTACTGGAACTTTGAAACATTTAGAGGCAACATTTTTCCGGTCTGTACTTGTATCCCGATCGGGAGTTACACATATCCAAAAAATGCTTGAGTTGTTCAATGAGGAAATCATAACCAAATGTACTGAAACTTTGAACACTATCAAAAATACACTTAACAAAGATGTTAGTAACATTTAATTTGATTGTCAAGATTAAAATAGAGAGCAATCACCTTAAGGTTAACACTTCTGAATCTTCGCAATGAGAGGCCTCCAAGTAGAGAAGTGGCAAGCCCAAATAGGTAAAAGGCAAACTAGAAATATTACAGAAAATGGTAGCAGCAATAGACTAAATAGTTGCACTATCCACATTGACTCCAATAATTGAGCTCTTATAAAAGTTAATCTAGAGGCCTAAAGCAAAAGTGAAGCAACGAAACATTCTACCTAGATTAGAGAAATCAACCACCCAAGCTTTACTGAAGATAAGCATGTTATCAGCAAATTGCATATGAGTTACTAAAGGACCATTATTGGGGAATTGGTAGCCCGATAAAAACCCATTTTGCTACATTTTTTAGATAAGACAAGACAAAGGCTCAACTGCTATGAAGAAAAGAAATAGAGATAAAGGGCAACCCTGCTTTACACTATTAAAGATACAAAATTCTTTTGATGCTATCCTATTAACCAAGACTGAAGATTTAGAATCCGCAAGGTATTCAAGAATCCAACTACACCATCTTGTACCAAAGCCCATGTCAAACATAATTTGCATAAGATAATCCCAATGAACGGTGTTGAAAGCTTTCTCTAAACCAATTTTGAAAAGAGCATAACCATCATGGTTCCACTTGCAAGAATCTATAACTTCATTTACAACAAGGAAGTTGTCCAAAATTTGTCGTCTAGCAATAAAGGCAGCTAATGAGGGCCAATGATTGAATTAATAACATGCTTTAGCATGCATTTTTTACAATCATTTTTCTAAGAGATTCAATAGAGAGGCGAATATTAAAGCAAAAATTTTTGGTTTGAATCTGCTACGCCTATCTCCTTCTCAAGCATAGACCTTGGAGGAACTTTTCTCTTTAGAGGAGTTGCGAAATGCAGTATGGTCTTGCAGCTCTTCCAAATCGCCAGGTGCAAGAAGAAACTGGAGACATAGACATACAGAATTATGAAGCCACATAGGACACAGTCCACAGGTTACTTCAATGTTGCAATTTTTTTTCCCAGTTCAAAATTGCTGGAGTAGGCAGTCGGCACTCTAATTTCCCATAAAGGTGGAAAAATAATTAATAATTTTATAGATTGCATAAACTATCAAAAATATTTTTTGTTGAAATTCTGTTTCTATACATGAAATTGTGATGTCAGAAAACAGTGAAGAATATTAATTGAATTAGTAGAATGAAAATAAAAATTATATTTAATTTGTAAATTTTCTTATGAAATAAAATGATATATATATATATATATTATTTCATCTGTTCTTATATAACAGATGTTTTAGGGAATTTCACTATGATTAATAAGATATTAATTAGTTTTAAATTTTAAAAAAAAAATAAGTGATTAGAAAAAATTATCTTTGATTTTGACTTTGGAATTCTATATAATATTAATAACTTTTGATTGATGAGTATAAGGACAAAATTGGAAAAAATTTAAATCTCATTAATTGTATAAAAGCAATAGATTAATAGAATTTTAGTTTTCCTCTAAAATGTCAATTATATAAGAATGGACATACTATTGTGTGGATGTAGAGAATTCAACTTGATAATTGTAAATTTATAAATTTTTTAAATGATTTAATTTTATCTGAATTTTGTTCTACCACAATTATAAACCACTTTTCTATTCCATAAATTTTCAAAGTGAGATTGTTCTAACACTTACAATTTAAAATTGTATTAAAAAGGGGGATTTAATTATAAACCACTTATAATTGTATTAATTATTTTGTTTCAGTTTCTTCAAAACAATTTAATTATAAAAGGGGATTTAAGAATTCTTTTAGCTTTCTGTCAAAAAAAGAATTCTTTTAGCTAATCACCTATATCTATATGAATATATTTTTTTACACTTCAAATAAGTTTAAAATTACTATATTTATTCAATTAATTTGAAATCAAATTGCTATTATTTTAAATTTTCCGTAAGTCTACATTATTTTATAATGATTAAATTTTCACTAATCACATGTAAATATAGAAGTGAGCATTGAGTGTTGAAAAACGAAGAGTATGCATAGCATTCCTTTTATCGGTAAATGTATGCACTTCAATTGAATTGGCTACAATATACGGTATTGGTGTCGTGGCTGGCTTAAGATATTGACCACTGAGGCCTATTCCTATTCCTAGGGCCCTCAATTTTTGAGGGTCCTCTAATTTTCTTTTTCTATTAACTATATAAGTGTTTTGAGACTTCATATTTATTATTAATTATATAAAATAAATAAATATACTATTTTATTGGATTTTAAATGTGTTACATTAAATTTAATTCGCTAATTATTTAAAATTAGTTAGTTTAAACAACTATATTGAAAATTGGCATAATTTTATAAGTGATTTTAGCTTTTATTGATTAAATGGTTAAATTTTAAATAACTTTAAAAATTTTGTTTATAATATTAAAGGGTCCCTAATTAACTATTGCTTAGGGCACACAAACTCTTGAGCCGGTCCTGATTGGTATAGTAATCGCACTGTAAAGTTTCGAATTCAAATTTCAGTCTAATCTCTTGAAAAAGTATTTTTAATATTTATTTTTAAAAAATATAATGGACAATCTATATAGCAAAAGCAAGGCAAAAAAAAAAAATTCAATTAAATGTACCCAAAGTCGGATGTAAATTAATAAGAGATCCAAATAATTAAAGATAATATATAATAATTCCAACAAGTTAAGTTATACCCAATTCACTAATAATGTTTGTTTTTGTCATTTAGCTCTCTACAACGATTTTTAGTCTATTTAGTCACCTAAACTCTATTTTTGATCCACTTTGTCATCTGTTCAATTTGTAAAACTGAATATATAGTTTTTTACTGTTGACATGATAGTTGATATGATATCATTGATAAAATTAAATATTTTTCCTTACCATGTCAGCATTAGAGGGCGTTATGCATATTTTACGAATTGAACAGAGGACAAAATGAAAAAAAAAAATTCAGATGGCTAAGTGAACTCAAAATCGCTATAAGGGATTAAATAGCGAAAACGAACATCTTGAAGGGTTAGATATGACTTAAGCTTAATTCCAACTCATCAAATTCCTATTGGGGTTGAACATTTCCATGAGGGTGGATTCTAATTGCAGATCATCAATCATGGTCTTGAAATTATTTTGCTTTTCTTGATTTTCTTGCTCATAATTGGGAAGCAATTAAGCAAAAAGAGACGTATAGCTACCTTTCTTGCTTATATTGCATTAACTAGCAACATATATGCATGGTCACTTTCATGTGTTAAATTATCCAACAAGTTGCATGACATGTTTAAACATGTTTCTCAACACAAAATTAAATAACGGATCGGAATTATTTATTTGTTTTGCAATTTTGCATATGTAGAATTAAAATAATTAATATCAATAAGCTTTAAAGGGTATTTCGGTTCAATGATTTTGAACAGATATTTCACATATCTAACAATTGATTCAAAACTATTTAGTAAGATATCATAGTAGCTGTTTATCATAACTTACTAGAATCTCAAGGAATTATATTATTGATTTCAAAAACATTACTTTAAAGATTTTTCTTTTTAATTAGTTAGTAACATTTTTTTATATAGATATATTATATATTAATCTTTTAAAATATTATTAAATATGGCTCCAATTAATTTTTTAATTAACAGATTATTTATGTACAAAAAATGAGAAACAGATATAAAAATATCATAAATAATTATAATTAAATAAGCAATAATATTCATTCTTATATATATATATACAAAGGTATTGATTCCTTTTTACCTACTTTGTCACGAGATTTTCCACTTTATTTTACTTTTTTAAAAGAAACGAAGGAACCATGATTTATAAATCAAACATAAGACGAAGCTTTTGATTTGGAAGATCAAAAACGGTATCTTATATCAATTTTTTTAGACATTAGATTTGAGTAGAACTTATAATTAAATTAATCAAAATAATTTATTATCTTAATCTAATTAAAATATACATTAATATAATTAATTTACATATCGGTTGTGAGACTAACACACTGTAAAGCCAAATGCAGCGCATGATGCATGCATGTGAAAGAGAATTCATAAAGCCATTTATATTTTATGGTTGAACATCAATATACATGCACCACAAAGCTAGTATATAAAAAACATGGAAAATAATATATGACAAGCTCTTCTTACACATTCTGGGATTTTTTTTTTCTCCATCATCCAGTATCCTACAATCCGAATAATATGGATTGATATCGAACAAGATATTAAAGCACTCATTTTCTAAGTTGTAAAATTGTTTCATACTCAAAGTTCAAACTCGAAATCTCCAGATAAGAGAGAATAGATCTCTACTATCCCATATCACCCTTAAAAAAGTAAATGCAAATTTAGAGCGTTAAATAAATAGGTCTTAAACCTAACGCTTTCCAAAAGCTAGTTTAATGGAGGACGAATGTCCAAACTGTTGTAAAAACCAATATGTCCAATGAATCGGGAAAGCCAACAAATCATGGGTTTAAGGTCTGATCGGGATTGAACAGGTTTATATAATATTTTCATAAAATATAATGTTTTATATATAATAAAACATAATATGTTTCATAAATAATAAAAATAAAATATAAATTATTAGATATCATTCCTATTTTATAAGACTGATATAACCTATCTTATATTCTTTTTTTTTAAAAAAAAAATCATATTTCATATATTTGTATAATTAAATATTTAATTAATGATTAAATATAAAGGTAAGCTAAAAATCTCAAATTGTAAAGGAAAAATAATTTAAAAGAAGTAAGAAAAAAAATATAAAAAGGAGTCGACAATTCTATATAGAAAAAAAGTAAAAAAGAATATAGCATAACATCTTACAAATAAAAGTGTGTTAAGCCTTCAAAAATATGTTTACTTTTATAAATTTGACTAATTTGTGATTAACCAATCTAGTTTTAGAGTCAATTTTTTGGTTGAACTAGTTGAATTGACCAGATTGGACTAAATTTAATAATTAAAAATTTTTTGCAAAAAAATAAAATGACCCGGAAAAACTGGTCAATCCAGTCCGGTTTTTGGTTTTTCCAGTTGAACCGGCTGAATCGCCAGTTTTTTGGCCAGGCCATTTTCCCCTTAGGTTTAGGAGTAAAAACTGTTTGATCTAAAGGCTAGTTCTCGGTTGAACAGGCCAGGCCGGTTTTTACAACCATGATAAGGAGCATATATATCTTTTATCGAATGTTAGCTATCTCAACACACTTTCTCATGCGTAGAATAAAATATATGCAGGAATTTTGGAGCATGAATTTTGCAAAATTGGACATCTGCAGGTGGCCTAACTAGTGGCTCAGATACCATGTTGAATAAATAAGTTTTGAGTCTAACTTATTTTAAAAGCTAGCTCAAAAGAGAAATAATATTCGAATTTTTATAAAGAGTATATATATCTTTTAGTTAGCCGACGTGAAATATCTCAATACTAAAAAAAACCAAAATATGACAAATGAATATCTTGAAAGTGATTGTGTCCTGGCATAGGAATAAAAAAAAGAACAGTGTTTGCTTCATGCACTTAATAATTTGATTAAACAGGCAATGTTGATTCTCTAATATAAAGCAAGTAAACTGGTCGTTATATTACAATTTCAACTTGCGAAGAATTCGCATGGCCATGTTCATTCTTATGACACATGCTCATGCATTGATTTATTCGTTCATTCTGATAGACATGTTTATTCATGTTTCTCACCAAATAGACACTGAATTTATGTATTTAACTTCTCCTTTCAATTCTATTAATGGTGCATGTGTAGCAAAAGTGTGTTTGCATAAATGAGAATATTCTCATAAGAGAACACTTATTCATGAAAAAACCTTTTAACCAAATCTAATTATAAACTCTTTATATATACAAAATAGTTATCATATATATATATATAACCATCTAATGTCCTAGTCACAGGATTCAAACTAATATGGATCCACGTTAGCCAGATCAATTAAGAGAATTAAACGTTTATTCCCAAATTTTAAAAGAGCTACATAACTAAGGTTTGAATTTAAGATATTTGCATAAATGAAAAAGACATCTACTATCTTATCTTATCCCTTAGAATTTGGATAATATGTTCGATAGGCCAAGGTCATTATTGGAAAGAGATAGATAGTATTTAGAAAGAGAAAATTTCACCGTTTACCATTTTTTAATTTTTTATTTATTTAAAAAAATACGAATGTTTTTTTTTATTTTCAAATTTACTGATTTTGGTTTTCAATTTTACTTTTTTTTTAATTTTTTGTTTTCAAAAATACTATTTTATCATATATCATGTATTTAAACATAATGTTTTGTATTGAGGTAGCACATGAGTAAGGGTAAACTTTTGTTAAATTTTGGATCAACTTTAGGTATACTTTGAGTCAATTTTAGATAAACTTTAGATAGCAAGTTTGAGCTAAGACTACACATTCGCATTGAGATAACACTCCCATGCCGAGTATGGATAAACTTTAGTCAATTTTAGATATATTTTAGGTTTAGCAGACATGCTCACTTAGCAAGGATAAAATTTGGATAGTACACTTGTATTGAGAAAAAAATAAATTTATAATACATCCATGTTATTTTTTAAATTTTGAAAAGTTAATGCCATATTTTTGGAAAAATTTTGAATTTTTAAAAATATTTGAACGCATTTTTCTATTTTTAAAAATTTCCAATTTAGAAACTCTTAAGCCATGATCCAAATCAAATCGATATTCATGGGCTCATATCTTTGGCCCAAATCTTTGTAATCTGTTTAATGTTTATTTTTGTATTTGCTGAGCAGAAATCCTAAACAAGTAGATAAAATATGTAAAATTGAGAAAACAATTGGAACAGCCTAACCATGAAAAGTGATATTCACTAATGATTTAGTTTTAATTTAATAAAATAAATTAATACTATGTATTTTTTTATTGTCATTTTCTATTACGGATTTTATTTATCAATTGATGATTGCAATTTAAAAATTTCTATAACTTTTTCTTCCTTTTTAATCATACTTGTTTTTCATTAATGAGTTTTTCACGTATTATTATATATTAAACTCGTAACTAATCACTATTTAAAGTAAATTTGTAAAAATCGGTCCGGTCAATGAACCGAAAAAGCCAACGAGTCATAAGTTTGAGATCGAACCGGGATCGAACTGGTCTATATAGTATTTTCATAAAATATAACATGTCTCATATATAATAAAATATAATATGTCTCATACATAATAAAAATAGAGAATAAGTTGTTGGAAATCTTTTCTAGTGTACAAAAATAATATAACATGTATAATATTCTCTTTTTTTATTTTTTTTAAAATCATATTTCATATATATATAACTAAATATTTAATTAATTATTAAATGTAAAGGTAATTTATAACTTAAAAATACAATCAGTTAAAATTTTTAAATTGTAAAAAAAAAAGTAATACAAAAAAGAAGTAAGAAAAAAAAATATAAAAATGAGTGAACAATCCCACATAGAAAAAAAGTAAGAATGAAAATAATATATTATTTTATAAATAAGGGTGAGTTAATTGTTTAAAAACATATTTATTTTGACCAATTTAATTAGTTTATAGTTAGCCTATCTAGTTTTGGAGTCAATTTTTTGGTTGAACTGATTGAATTGACTAGATTTGACTAAATTTAATAATTAAAATTTTTTTGCAAAAAATTTTAAAACAAAAGGATCAAAACTAGACGTTCCCGGTTTTTTCTGTTGAACCGGCCGAGTTGCAAGTTTTCCATCGGATTGTTTCTCTCCCGGTTTTGGGGATAAAAACCGTCCGGCCTAAAGGCTGGTTCTCGATTTTTCAGGTTGAACCGGCCAGTCCAATCCGGTTTTTACAACCATGATTTATATTTTGTATATCTCTAAATTACTAATTTGTCCATTATTAAGAGTCATATATAAAATAAGGGCGAATTACACGGACGATACTTTAATCATCTAACCCGTAAACAATTCAGTACCTAAGCTATGTTTGAATTGAGAGATTTTAAATGAATGATTTTGAACAATTCATGAATTTATGTCAAATTCATTGTTTGACTACTTAAAAAATATTAAAATCCATAAATTTTGGAAAATTTCTCATCCATTAAAATTCATCAGTTTTGAAAAATTTAATTTATCACCTCTTAGGTGGAAAAGTTCAAAATTCATAAATTTTGATCAATCATGAATTGTTGTCAAAATTTTTTATTTCAAAATTATCCCTAATAAATTAATAATATTTCAAAACTATCCTCAATTATAAAAAAAACAAAAATTATTTTTCTTTTAATTTTAAGTAATTGCTTCTTTATTATTATTATTATTATTATTATTATTATTATTATTATAAATAATTAATAAAAAATATTTTTAATAATGTAATTAAACATTATGTAATTAAATTATTAATAAAAATATTAAACATAATGTAATTAAACATTATGTTAATACACATTAAATTATTAATAAAAAATATTTTTAATAATGTAATTAAACATTATAACATACAATATTTTGTTTAATTTTCAACTCTTAAAATAACTAATTTTATTTTTTAAAGTTTTAAGTATATAGTGAAATTCCTTGTCAAATAAAAGTATATAGTGAAATTGATTGTATATGTTTAATTGATAATAAATTATCAATATTTAATAAAAGATAAAATTAGAAATTAATTGTTAAATCTATGGATTGTGGTCATTGAACCAAAAGTGTAAGAGTAATTACATCATCAATATATAGATTTTATAGTCAAACCAAACAAAAAAATTTTTAGAATCCATGGATTTTATGAAATTTATTAATTTTAAAATTTTTCAATCCAAATGGAGTACTAAAATATTATTTGTAACAGAAAACTATTTAAACTTTAATTTTGTAACATAAAAGTACATGTCATCTAAATTTGTTAAATCATTTAACGAAATCCTGACGTGGCCTTTCCACATCAGGAAAAAATTTTTACATATAAATATCACGTCTACAAAATGTATTCCACAAAAAATTTTCACCATTTAACGAAATATTTTATTATATTTGGTTTGAAAGAAAGTGAGAGAAAGTATGTAAAAGCGATAATAAATGTTAAAATTTTTTGTGAGACCCATTTTGTACACATGACGTTTATAAGTAGAACTTTTTTGCTAATGTTGAATGTCCACGTTAACATTTTGTTGAATGATTTAACAAATTTTAACTACAAATACTTTTATATTACAAAATTAAAGTTTAAGGGGTTTTTTGTTAAAAATAATATTTTAGGTAATAAGTTGTTACAAGTTAGATAATTAAAGTACTGTCAGTGTAATTCACTCATAAAATAGAGATAATAAGTGTTTTATGGTCATTTTGTTTATTCCCACTTTCATCAAACCTTGGAGAGAGAGATTTGATAGAAATCTTTTTTGTAATTATTCTTTCAAACAAAAGAGCAAAATAGGGAAAAAAAGAGAGAGAGATGCTTGAAACCTCGATATATTTGGACTATTTCTCTCTTCTACTTTCTGTCCATATATATATTATCGACATTATCACATCCAATAGATAATTAATTATAAAGTATCAGAAGGATATATTAATATAAAATGATAAAAAAAAGTAGAAAATAAATTGTATAATTTTTAAACTTCCATCGGAGGATGAATTTATATTATGAGATAGAAGAATATTATAAAATATTATTTTTGGTGTAAACAATAATATTATGAGTTGGAAATAAATTGACTGTAGCTACATTTTTTGTAACATTTTGAGTTCGAAATAATCTTAGGCAATAGTTCCTCTATTTTTTAGGGTAAAATCCATATTTTACACATATAAATATATTATATCATTATTCATCTGGATTAAAAATTTTATTATTTTCTTTTGCATATATATATATATATATATATATATGCAAAAGAAAAGAAAATTTATTATTTCATAAGTATATATTAATTTTCATAACATATGAATATTTTTTTGTAAAATCATTCATTATAACATTATTATGTAATTTTTCATTAACGTGTCTTGCAGGTAATTATTATATATTGGACTTGTCATTAATTACTATTTGATTTTTATATAATTTTTTATTTTGTTATTAATCTATTTCGTCTTATTATGATATTTCATTTATAGTGAATTATATGAATGCATGTTTATCTTAAATTTTACCAAATTACTAATTTTTCAATTATTAAGAGTTATACGTAAAATAGAGATAGTAAATATTTTACGATTTTTCATTAACGTGCATTGCATGTGATTATTAGATATTTGACTCGTATTATAACTTATATGAAGAATACTAATTTGTTCATTATTAAAAGTCAAATATAAAATATAGATAGTAAATATTTTATGGTCATTTTGTCCATCTCCCAAATTACTAATTTATTTATTATTAAAAGTCATATATAAAATATAAGTAGTAAATATTTTATAATCATTTTATTTGTCCCCTCTATTCCCAATCATTTAAGTGCAATGCACATAAATTTTAATAATTGGATTCATCATTATTAAATAAATAATAATAATAATAATAATAATAATAATAATAATAATAATAATCTTGTCCATCAAATTACCTTTAGTTACTTTTAATTGTAATGTAATTAAATCACATTTAATTTAAATATTAATGCTTGTTAATTATATTTTACATAAAGGTAAATTATATTATATTATATTATATATGTAAATTTTAAAAACTTAACTCGTTATGAATTTTATTAAAATAAATTAATTATTGAATTATATAAAAATCATTAAGAAATTATAACTTTTCAAATAACTTATAAGAATTATACTCAGTATTTTGAAATTCATGTTACACATTATGTACATGATTGTAATTTATCATTATATAAATTCAATATATCAGTAAAACAATTGTTGTTATGGTTTGAATGATAATATATTATTATTATTTTTTTTAAAAATAAAATAATTAAATATATATATATTACTATTTTATTATATTAATCTATAGATGATATGATATGATATATTGAATTTACCACAGAATTAAATTCATAGCAAAAATTTTCTTCTAAAATTGGAAGAGAATCAACATTTGAAAAACATTACCGAACATGATACCTTCCCAATATGCGTACATAAACATCAAATTTTATCTCTCTTGCCCCATTGAACATAGTATTTCCAAGCGAAAATCACGACTTCAAAGAAAACCCATTTGCCCCACTATGCACACTCATTAATTTTCGAAAAAAGGTAAGATTAAAAAAGAAGAAAAAATGAAAAGAAGTTTGGTAAAAATGAAAAAAAAATTATGGTAATTTGGAAAAAAAAAAGTTAAAATTTCGTATTTCGTGCAAAATCCTCAAACATAAAATGGCTTAGTGGCATTTTCTGGCTATTCTAAATACCCAATACAAATTAGGCTAAAGTTACGTAATTTTATCCAATAAGAAGACCTAAATGATTGTTTCACTCTCTATTAGCAAACTATTGCATAATATCATCTTACAGCAAAACAAATACGGAAGTAGAAAAACATCCACTTTAGACTTTAGAGAGCGAAGATAATAACTTCGAAAAAAACCTCTTTGCCCCACTAAGCATATTCATTAATTTTTGAAAAAAAAAATGTTAGATTGAAAAAGAAGGTAAAAATGAAAAAACAAAACAAAACAATACAAAAGTGGTGATAATTTTGAAAAAAAAAAAGGATTAAAATTTGGTATTTCATATAAAATCCTCAAATATAAATGGCTTAGTGGCCTTTTCCGGCTATTTTAAATACCTAATACAAATTACTAGTTAGGCTAAAGTTACATAATTTTATCCAATAAGAACACCTAAATGATAGTTTCACTCACTACCAACAAACTACTGCATAACATTAGCTTACAGTAAAATAAAATAAAACAAAAAAGTATCCACTTTAGACTTTAGAAAGCGAAGACGATGACTTCGAAAAAAACTCATTTGCCCCACTATGCATACTCATTAATTTTCAAAAAAAAAAAAAGTTAAATTGAAAAAGTAGGTAAAAATTAAAAAAATAAAAACAAAAGTGGTGATAATTTTGAAAAAAAATATATTAAAATTTAGTATTTCATATAAATTCTCAAATATAAATAGCTTAGTGGCCTTTTTTAGCTATTCTAAATATGCAATACAAATTACTAATTAGACTAAAGTTACATAATTTTATCCAATAAGAACACCTAAATGATAGTTTCACTATCTAACAAACTACTGCATAACATCAGCTTACAACAAAATAAAATAAGTGCAGAAAAACATCCACTTTAGACTTTAGAAAGTGAAGACGATGACTTGAAAAAAATCCATTTGCCCTACTATGCATGCTCATTAATTTTTTTTTTTTAAAAGTTAGATTGAAAAAAAAGATAAAAATGAAAAAAAAAAAAACTAGTGATAATTTTGAAAAATAAAAGATTAAAATTTGGTATTTCATATAAAATCTTCTAATATATATGGCTTAGTGGCCTTTTCTGGCTATTATAAATACCCAATACAAATTACTAATTAGACTTAAGTTACATAATTTTATCCAATAAGAACACATAAATGATAGTTTCACTCTCTACCAACAAACTATCACATAACATCAGCTTACATCAAAACAAAATAAGAATAGAAAAGCATCTACTTCAAACTTTAGAAAGCAAAGATGACTTCGAAAAAAACCCATTTGCCCCACTACACATACTCATTAATTTTCGAAAAAAAAATGTTAATTTTGATAATTGACAAAAGTGGTGATAATTTTGAAAAAAATAAAATAAAATTTGGTATTTCATATAAAATTCTCAAATATAAATAGCTTAGTGGCATTTTCTGGCTATTCTAAATATCCAATACAAATTGCTAATTAGGCTAAAGTTACATAATTTTATCCAATAAGAACACCTAAGTGATAGTTTCACTCATCTACCAGCAAACTACTGCATAACATCAACTTACAACAAAGCAAAACAAGAGCGGAAAAGCATCCACTTTAGAGAGTTGCAAGTTTGAACAAAACAAAATCGATAACAAAATATATAGCGAAATGAAAAAATAGCTGAAAAGGAAAGTATTTCATCAAAGAAGAATAAGAGAACTCCACCACAACAGTGATTGACTATTTCTGTTATTGAAACTACTGGCACAGCTGCTCAACTGCTGTCACAATCTGGGCAGGTTGAACCACAGTCCATTCCTCCAAAGGTCCAGCGTAAGGTGTGGGCACATCCTGTGAAGATAAGCATACAATAGGCGCGTCCAAGTAGTCATGGAAATTTTCGGTGATAGCCGCAGTCAAGCTAGCACCAATGCCACCAGTCCTCATGCATTCCTCCACAATAAGCACCCTATGTGTCTTCTTCACTGAATTCCCAATCGTGTAGAGATCAAATGGTTTCAGTGACCTGATATCAATCACTTCAGGATCATAACCCTTGTTCACCAAGGTTTTGGCAGCCTGCATCACATGATATCTCATCCTTGAGTAGGTTAATATAGTGACATGCTCTCCAGGCCTAACCATCTCAGCTTCCTCCAGATTACAGATATATTCTTCATCAGGGATTCTCTCTTTGAGGTTGTACAGTAAAACATGCTCAAACAGTATCACTGGATTCTCACTTCGGATTGCAGCTTTCATCAAGCCCTTGGCATTATAAGCGGTCGAGCATGCAACCATCTGGATTCCAGGTATTGATTGAAAATATGACTCAAGGCGTTGTGAGTGCTCAGCTCCAAGTTGCCGTCCAACTCCACCAGGTCCACGAATAACTATGGGTATTTTGAACTGGCCACCTGATGTGTAGTGAAGCATGCCACAATTGTTTGAGATCTGATTGAAAGCTAGGAGCAGAAACCCCATGTTCATACCCTCAACAACTGGCCTCAAGCCAGTCATGGCAGCTCCAATACCCATACCAGTGAAGGAGTTCTCAGCAATTGGGGTGTCAAGTACTCTGAGATCTCCATATTTTGCAGCCAGGTCCTTTGTAACCTTGTAAGAACCTCCGTAGTGACCCACATCTTCACCCATGACACAAACATGGGGATCGCTGTCCATTTCTTCTTCCAAGCCTTCTCTTAGGGCCTCAAAAAGTAGTAGTTCATGTCTGTTCATGAAATGCAGATGTAATTGAGCACTTAATGAGTGATACAAAAAAAATTGCATTACAAACATAAACAATAACATGATAATCCTTCACTCATCAATCTATACCCTAAAAAGATTCAGAGATATAGCACCTGAGCATGATATGACACAGCCTATTTACCAGTTTACTAATAGGGGCATTTTTTTACCATATCCAGGCCAGCCCAGTAAAAATAAGAGCTACAACTAAAACACTGGATCAGTGGCTTCTGGGTTAAATTAATCAATGCATCAGGTGTTCTTTAGCTAGAGTGGTCCTACCCATTTACTAAGTCCATAATAACTATCAATGACTTGATGAACTAGCAATTCATCAATTAAACCCACTCCGGAGTTTCAGTGATCCAGCCACTGATCCACTGCTTTACAAATACACAAACAGGTTGAGTTATATGACACATAATATATCGAATGAATTAACCAAGTAGATGGGAAGCCCTTTATGTTTTCATCCTAGCTGCAAACCACGTGTCTATGAATATAAAAAAATAATTAAAAAACCCGTTTTATGATTAAAATTTATGACAATTATAATAGCAACACCAATGTCTTGAACTAATAAGTATAATTTTATTAAGCATTTTAGCTTGAAGATTAATCCTAAAAGGGAACACGGCATACAAAGATTTTGTGCGATTAGTATGCTTTCTAAAAATAAATAAATGAATAGTAGGCCTCTTTATCTATTGCACAATCTCATGTATTTTGGTTATAAAGATCTTTGTTTGCTTGCCAATAGAATTTATTAAGTCCTATTAATCAACAACAGGCAGAGTAATATCCATAAACATCAGTGGCAGCAAAAATTTGAGAAACAAAAAGAATATTCATTAATATTGTTAATAACTATAAGACTATCAAAGAATAGTAGGAAATATAAAAGTCACTAACTGCAAAAACATGATCTCATCTGATAACTATTAAGCAAAGGAAAACACAAAAGTAACATGAGCACCTACTATCAACAAAATAAGATTCAAGGGGAACTGCAGAATCCGACAAATGCAAGAACAAATAACAGACAGAACTGCAATAAATGATGTACCAAGCAAGAAACAAGTACAGAAATAAATAAGGTTCCTCCTACCCGGTTGCATCTATGATGACACTATGTTTTATACTTTAAAAACTCGTACTTGAAAGTCCAAGACAATTGTTCAGAGCAAATCAAACACCTCAGGAACGGCTTCAATTTAAGGAAAAACAAGCAGTAGTCATGTTAAATAGTAGGATACTGGTTCTTGAAAATTGTCAACATACACTTGTATCCTTTCACTTTATTACAGATCATAAAAGTGATGCTTTCATTTTATCCATGTAGAAGCTCTTTTATAACAACCATTCACATTAAGTGCTTCTAGTTTCTACTTTCTAATAAAATCATAAAATCACAAAATCACAAACCAGATAAACTTAAGAATAAAATAAGTTTGACTGAATTAATAATACATTAATCAGACGGATAAGGGATGAAGAGGGAAAAAAAAACCGTGAAAAGGGAGAGTAGTTTTGAAGTTCATACCACAAACATAAATGATTCTATCCGAAGAACTATAGTACCAAAAGAATATAATCAAATGGAGGCTACAATCCATAAACAATTTGCATATATCAATAAATTTTAAACACTATAAGTTTGAGTAATGGTCCAGCCAGTCAAGCCCAGTCAGTTTTACGCAGTCCAAAAGATTAATTTAGAGTTAATACGATATCAAACATAAACAAAATGTCAAGTACCAGTGATCGTAGAAACAAATAGAATAAGTTACATACATGAGTGGAGAAGAGGAGCATACCCTGGTTTAGATGCGGTCGAAGCTGCAGAACTATCAGCTTTTGTCTGAACAAAAACAACAACAGAATAAGTTCCAAACCATAAACAACAACAGAAAATCACATTATCAGCAAACAGTACAAGCTGGTGATAAAGAGAAGTATAATACTAACTGCAACAGCATTGGTGATCAACTGCTCGGCCTTGCGACCTCTTGAAATAGAACCCAGGTTCAAGTTCATGCTTCCATCAGATCTGACCACAAGGAAGGCCGATTTTCTCTCTGAACAATGAAATGCAAAAGAAATCCATAAAAAGGAATAAACTTTTCTCTTTAAGCAAAATTCACATAATCTAATATCAATAGCTGCATAAATACCCGTGAAGGATCTAGGAGAAGCGAGATGTAATTTCTTGGAATCAAAGGATTTGGATGGTGTTAAAGCCGTTGCAGTTCCTAATCCCCGGAAAATTGTAGCCATTTGTGCTTTTTCCCGCTTTCTTCTGGCAAGGAAGAAAGTAACCGGAGATGGGTGATTTGCAGAGACAAAGGAAGAGGTACAGCGAGTGAATTTATAAAAGAAGAAACACAGAAAGGAAATGAGAATAGGCGGAGAAATTGATGAGCAGAAGAGCTACGTGCTTACTCTTCAGCTCATGGTGATTTATTTTATGTTTCCTTCACTCTCTGCCCACGAATCACACATTGTTTCCATCGCCTCGCCTCTCTGTGTGTATACACTATACAGTACATCGCAAGAAGCTTACATCGCTAGTGGGAACTCGCCACGTAGGTCAATTCAGGGTAATATTGTCATTTCGATTATCACAGGGGGTGAGGTGCGTATCTCTGACTGGCTGAAAAAAAACAACGGAATTAGGAACAAACACGTGACTAGGATGTTGGGTTGGTGGTGACCCACATGGACAGTTGGAAGATGGAACGACCCTAACAATTGTCATGAAAGGTGTGGCTGTGATCCCTTGTGAACGTAGGCTTGGCAACAAGGCGGACGTAGGCAGAGAGTATGATCCTGTTGTAATAGAGAAATCATGCTCCCGTTCCCACCGTATTAATGGAAATAATGTCTCCATTCTCATCTCTGCAGGGATTTCCATTCCTACATAAATCTCTATCTCTACTGAATTTTTTAAGTTAAAAAATAATAAATCATGATATATTATACTACAATTTTATTTAATAAAATAACTAATTTAGTATGTACAAAATATAATAGCTTTTAATAAAATTGCGGTCAAAAAAATTTAAATGCTTACAAATTAAAACAAGTACATAAATTATATAAATATCAATGAATAATTTATAAATATCCATGCATAGTTTAAAAGTTCAAACATTTAGAAAAAAATTTCATAAATTAGATTAGCAGATAAGTTTAATTAATATGATTGTAGTGTTTATATTAATTATAAATTATATAATTTTACCTCTAAATAGAATGCAATTATTATTTTTTTTTTTTCAATTTGCTCCCAAATCCATTTTTTTATTACATTTGCTTCTTTGGCCTTGTTTTTGGACTAATTGAAACTAACATTCAATACCTAGATTTTGAATTTGAGTTCCATTTACATGATGACTCTCCTAAACCTTTCTTATTAAGAACTGAATATTTCTCATAAAAGACCTCAAGCCAATTGGAATTAAGTTGCAAAATATGGGCCTACACAATCTAAAGTCGGATCTTCAATTGGAAACAAGATTCTGCAGGTCGTAAGTTTGCACTGATTGTGCAAAGTAGGCGAGCTGTTGAAATGGCATGGTCATGCAGATTGACATGCCCACGTTGCTGAACACTCATAACTGGTCATTACAGGCGGCATAGGTCATGCACAATGTGTCAAGTCTAAAAATGACACCCCTGTGCCAAACGGCATGCCTGTATCATCCTTGGATTGCTAAATTTTATACTTGCATGATTTGTGCTCCTTCCACTACACTTCTAAACCTTCAATTGGCACAAAATACTCATCCAAATGCCATTCATTCATCTCAATTCCTACAAATACGAAAACACAACTAAGTAGACTTCAAATACTAAAATTGATACCAAATTCACATAAACTAACACAAAAACTAGCCACAATACTACTACAAATAAAAAATACATCAAATTCCCCCACACTTAGATATTGTTTGTCCCCAAGAAACTCCTACGCATGAAAGAATAAGACACACATCTAAAACAAACATAACACATAAACAAACCATTCCGCCCGATTTGAAGTTCAATCATCCTGAGTTTCACTAATGCACCCATCATGCTAAGAAATTAAGCTTCAACACTAATTATACTCAATACAATCTTAGTTCCAATTCCATACTCATAATAAAAAAAACAATTTAATATGATCATATTGCCACTTCTCATACAAAGTAGAGAGTAATCTAATTAAGCTATTCATTTGCACATAACAAGAGCATATGCATCAAATTTCGCTACACTTGTCTCCTCACGGCTCTCAATTCCCTCAAAGTTTTAGGAAGAATATTCAAACAACCTCTCATTCAAAATATAGTGAGCACTTTCATAGGATTGCATCCTAATCCAATCTTCACCACACACAATGCTACCAAGGCACATATCAAGATGTCTTTACAGGATTATAATGGGCTAGGGTAAAAGGTAGGAAAAAGGAAAATAAGATTTAATAGTCATAATAAATTAGTAACAATTGAAGACACATAATTTTTTTTCCAATGCTCTGCAGCAAAAAGGGCAAGTTTAATTTAATAGAAACGAAGTAGCTTAAGAAGAAGTACTTTCAACTCCATTATTCAATGTGTACCACTATTTTTTTTTTTAATTTTTTTCACACAATGAATATATTAATGGACTACTACTCTCTACTTTAACAACTCACCAACAGTAGGCTCAAACACAACCTACAGAAAGCATACATGATATACTTATTTAATCTCTAATTGACACTAATCATTGTGATCGCGAATAACAAAAAGTGGATAAAATAAAGAAAAAGGCAACATGACTAATTGTAATGTGGTTAAATTAAATAATACAATCAGGGATAAAAAAGGTCAATTAGGGGATAATATAGGGTAGGTTTCAATAAGTAGCCACCATAAAGATACTTTTCTAGCAGTGTAGAAACACATTTCAAACACACATTAGTGTATATAACAACTAGGTACACACGTGGAAAATCATTTTTATATTATTTGAAATTATTATTTGGGTTATAATCTTTTACCCATTAGACCCCCTTAATTTCTCCATCCTTTCCTCCATTATTTATGTAATCTTTCTTCACTGTCACTTATTTGGCTTGTTAATCCATCGTTTATCCTTTCCCACTTCCTTCTTTTCTTCCTCGTCATGGTTTGATAGCAAAATGCCATGGTTTGATCGGTAAGTCTATTCTTTATTTTTTGCTACTCTATGGCTTTTTGGTTTTCTATCTCTGTCTCTCAATTTAGGCCATGCAAATTGAACAATTGTGAGATGTTCTTTTTCTAGTTCGTAGTGCCTCTTTTTTTTTTTAATTTTTGTTTCCCGATGAAAGATTGGTGGATTAGAGGAAATCGAATTGGTTTTGATATAGTGGATTGGTTTTGATTTCAGCTATTCGTTTCCTTTTTCTGCTATTTTTTTCATTATTTAAAAGGTTAGACAAGTAAAGCGAGTGAAATTTGCAATATTGGGGCTTTATTGAGTCCTTACTAATTTGTGAATTTGAAAATACATCATGATCTTATTAATTTGTACTAAGATTTTTCAATTGGATCTATATTTGATACTAAATAGCTTAAAGATGATTCCCTATTGATTTGCATCAACAGTCTCAGTTGCTAGTAATTTTGTTGATTTTAAAGGTCGATTTGAATAAACTGGATTCCCGTGAAGAATTGATTTCACTAGTGTAAATGGTGCTTTAATAACCATAATCCTAGCTTTTTTAATGTCCAAATATTTGAAGTTTTACTTAAGTTTTGGCTTTTATCCTGAAATTAGTGCAAAAATCTTTGAAAAATTTCGTGTTGCCTAAGTAACCACTAAGAAAGGGAAGGAAAATATAAAGAATATAATAGAGAGTAGTATGAAGATGAATACAATAAATTTTATAGAGGTTTGAGTGTTAGCTATTGTGTTGGCCATAAAAACACAAGAGAATTTGGATTGAGTGTTTGCCAAAGGGAAAACACTGAGTGATTTAGGAAACTCCAAGTGTATTATAAAGATTAGATTTGTAGAATTACAATTGAGATTGGAGAGAGGACCAAGTTTATGACTACAAACTTGTGTGATACCAAATTAGCATCGAGGTACAATTTGGTTCGCGATCACTTTTGCAACCGCAAACACCATAATGAATATCCTATTTGCAATTACGAAAGTGACCGCAAACACTGTTATGAATATACTATTCGTAACTGTGAAAATCTTTTCACAACTGCGAATCAATTCATGACCACGAAACTGTCTTGACCTAGTTTTTCTCTTTTAGTTTTGGATCCAATCCAAAGCCCATTTCACTTCTTTTTCAAACTTTCTATGCGTGTGACCTATTAGATTCTTGGTTATATTGCTCACTCAAATTAACACTTGATTTTGAGCAGATCATGAGCGATATGTAGTAAAACAATCATGACCAATTGATAGGAAAGTCAATGGTTTGACAGTACACCCTTGCATACAGTGCAATTCATCTTTTCACCTCACTATACCTCATTCGGTTCAAAGTATAGACTATGTGTCAACTTCTACTGGATTGACTATATCACATCTAGTCCAAGTGATATTAGATCTTATCTATGAGATATATTACTCTATAAGATATGTCTTGCAAGACCATCTTCAAGACTATCCATAGTAATGATCTCTATAAAAGGCCATAAGTATACTCTCATTCTTTCAGGAGTGATGAATCTTTGAATTGGCTACTTAACATCCTTCGAACACCTCATGCTATATCCAATCACTACCCTATGAGCAACCTTTATGAGGCAACAAAGGAATAAAATCAAAGTATAGAATCAATATCCAAGATAACCTTAAACATCTCAAGTTTAACGATACTTGCACTATTGTTATGATGAGACTGTCACTGACATTGTATAGATAATCCACTTGATTGTTTATAGTAGGTCATCCAATGTACTTAGCTACACTAGCAAACATCCACATGTTAACTCTAAGTATTTCATGCCTACAGCTTATGAGATCAATTACTTGACCTAGTTAAGGAGTATAATACGTGTTAGTCTTTATGGATTAACAATATCTCATCTTGTTAATCTTATGACTATGAATCATTTAGATATGAACACAATTACACATGAAAGAAATCTAACTATCTTGATCTCATCATGATTTCCTTCATGTTGTGTTTTATATCAAAAACTTTGTTAAGCAGTTTAATATGTAAATCAATTAATACATACATGAATAGCATTGAATGAAAAATGTCTTTAATTGATAATATATGTGTACATTGAGTGCTAAAAGTGATTGCTTTTAAAGCACCTCTCTAAAACAAATGACTCATGAAGACGACCCTAATAAAGATAATGGTGGGGAGGACAAATTTGATGATGATGACTATGTGTGATTTCATCTCAAAGCTTTCATTTATTTGAAATTTTTGGTTAAATTTCCACTCTTTTACCTGTTACTACTACTTACAAAATCCAAAATGATAATAAGAAAAAGGAAAAATAATATAAAGGTTTCTCTTATGCTTTTGTGAAATTGCAATTCTTTCTTACCTTTACAAAAACAAATTCGAGTGAATTGTTTTCATTCCCATTTATTACCCACTGTAGTGTAGAAAAGGGCAGTGACATGGGATATTTTGGCTAAGCCTGTGATGACTATACTATACTAGAGTGCAATGCATTAATGATCCACTAGAATCCTCCACTAATGCCATAGATGCCAAAACCGTCGTTAAAGCATGGGATTCCATTGGGAGAATTGTTACTACAGTTGAACATTAAATGAATAGCCATAACCAAGAAATTATTCGAATAGAATGTACTCCTCTACCTCCGTTTATCTTCCCATAAAGGAAAAAGATTGAAATATGTTTTTAAGGGTACCACAACAATGAAAACCATAAAATAAGGTATCGGTTTCTAATAGGATTTGGCAAAGTCAGACTTAAGATGATATAGTCTTTTATAGCCTCATGTGCAAATTGCAAAAAAAAAAAAAAAACACTCCCTATATCAAAGTAAGGCATAAATTTCTAATATATATATATATATATATATTAGAAAGTATAATTATACATAATGTTGCTAGATTCATATTTTCTAACATCTAAGTCCAAAATCATAAACATAAAGTTAATAGTCGTATGATAAAAATCTAAAACTTGTACTAGTAAAACCATAAACATAACAGGTTTTAAAAAAACATTATCTTAAAACTTATCATAATGCGACTCTAAAATCCATCATTAGAATCTCTATTCAAATCTTTATCATTTTCAGTTGCACCACCACTTCAAATCCTTCAATTCCATCCACATCTGAGTCAACTTCCATATCTTTGGAAATAGGTTTTGATTGTGAGGCAATTGAACTTGCCCTTGACATGACTGTCCTTATTTTACTTATTGTATTTCTAATAATTTCTCTAATTCCAACTACATTCCAGATCAAGCCATTATTGTTTTCATCACAAATGCACTGCCCTCTTTGACATCTTCATTTACATATGGCTGGACACCTATTTTCCAATTAACTATTCATTACTTTCATCAATATCCTTCAAGGAAATTGGATCAATACCTAGTGGAGCCTAGATCTTTGATTCTGATGCTTCTAATTACAAATCTAGTAATGAAAATCTTTTTTATACTATCTATCCACTACTTCTATAATCACCTTAGCTAATGGATTACAAATAATGATTAGAGAAGTAGGAAAAAGTAAACCTCTCCCTTCTATTCTTTTAGTTCTCATCTTATACGCACAATTTGATTAATTTCCATTAGTAAACTCTTAAAAACAACTTAATTATAGAGTGATCTTAAAATGCTTTTTGTTTTTATGTAGAACGTAGTATGGGGAAGATGATTGGTGAAGGTAATGAGTCAAACGGATTATATTATCTCTCTTGCATGTCTCTTTAATTGCCTTTACTTTTATTACTTCAGTTGATTTTTTCATAACCATCTGAGTCATCTTAGCCTCTCCAAACTTCAGAGAATGGTTCCTGGTATTTCAAAATTGTCTTCCATTAAACGTGAGTCATATTAATTTGGGAAATATAACAGTAGTTATTTTCCTAAGCAATTAAATAATTAAGCCTTATCCATGTTTGATGTTGTTCACTTAAATTTATGGGGTCCAAGTCGTGTTGGAACCAACTTGGATTTGTATTATTTTATTACTTTCATTGATGATCGTTCTCATTACACTTGGTTGTTTCTAATAAAATATATATGTGATTTGTTTACATTTTCAAAAACTTTTATGATGAAATTCAAAATCAATTTGGCGTCTCGATTAAAATTTTGCATAGTAACAATGCACAAGAATATATGTCTCTTCCATTTCAGAGAATCATTCACTATTCTTTTTATGCATATGCCCTTCAAAAAAATGGTATTGCTAAACAAAAAATCAACATCTTATTAAAATAACCTGAACTATACTCATCTACCATAAAGCACCACTTCACTTTTGGGGGGGTTGTCCTAAATGCATGTTACCTTATCAACTGAATGCCTTCCTCAATTTTACAAAACCAAAATCCTCATTCTATTTTATTCCTAAGTCAACCTTTTTACCCTTTCTCTACTTGTGTGTTTGGGTGTACTTGTTTCGTTCATAATCATACCTCTAGTAAGGATAAACTTCATCTTGATTCATTAAGTGTGTCTTCTTAGGGTATTCTTGCCTATATAAGGGTTACAAGTTCTACAATCCAACAACTAACAAATATTTTATCTTAGTAGATATTATATTGTTCGATACATCCCCTTACTTTTCACCCCAAACCACAACGAAAAAGGCATAATAGAAGGTCTCCCGATCCCTACATTTCCCATTCTTGTCACACCATCCCTTAAGCCATACAAGTCTACTCTAGATGGCCAAATGGCCTTTTACGCAAACTATTAATGTTCCTCTTGTAATTACAAAGCAAATAGATACTTCAAGTTACTCATCTCCTTTGCCACTAGCTTCTCCAACATCATTCATGCCTCAAAATGAAGAATTCACTTCACCTATTATCTTCAGAAATGGTATTCGTTCTTCGTATAATCCTCATCCCATTTACAATTTTGAGTTATCATTACTATACTTTTCTATCAAATTTATCTGTTGTACCTATTCTAAAAATTGTTAATGAAGCACATGCACATCCGGGTTCCATTACCATTTGGAAAATTTATAGTTAGTTTTTATTGGATTTATACAGTGAAATTGGTTATGATGGCAAGATAGATTGCTTGAAAGCTTGTTTGGTTAATAAAAGATACACCCAAATTTGTTGTCTTGATTATGGAGACAACATCTCTCAAGTTGCCAAAAACCATTAAAGTATTTATCAACTAGACACTAAAAATGCCTTCTTACATGGAGAAATAATAGGAGAAGTTTATAAGTAGAAACCACCAGGTTTTATTGTGTTGAACCTTAAGGGGTATTTTTATCATTTTAATAATGACAAATAATAATGCAATGACATTTAATTTTTTTTCTTCAAGTGTTTAAGTCTTAAATAGGTCAGTTATATCAAAAGGAATCAAACCAAGCATTTAAAGTGTTTTTAAAAATCAAAATTGAATAAAAAAGTCTTCAAAAGATGGCTTCACCATCAAGCTTCATGACTAGGACAAGTGTCACGCCCGTGAAGCATACACGAGACAAAGTCATTTTCATCCAATAGCCTTTACGGTCAATATCGCTATCAGGCTTCACCACTAGTTTGTTTGTCATAGCCTTGAAAGAAGTTGTCATAATCATGACAATCAAGTGGCAAAATTCAAATTTCTTGAACCAAAGCTTGTCATGACCGTGAATCTAAGTACATAGATCATTAATGATGTAGTTCAATGGCTATAAACTCAATAAATGCATCTCCAACAGCTATAACTCTTTAAGGGAGTATAAACACTCCATATTTATGATTGTATGGGGTCAGAGAACATTCGATTAAGTGCTAATTGCTTCAAATCTACTGTACATTAATTTTTTAGCTACCTCTCTTTCTCTCACTTACTTTTACTTTGTAATTCTTGAAACTCAAGTGTTCTTAAGTTGTGTGGGTTGTTGAATGTTAGTAATTGTGCAATCAATCATTCAATAGGTCTTTGAGTGAGTTGGGTTAGAAATTAAATACACTTTATAAAGGAATTTTAGTGTGAGTCTTTGGAAAAACACTTGGGTAGCTCGTTTAAGCTTGTATACACATTGAAGTAGATTGATAATGGATTGAAACTCTCAATTAAGTTTGGAGAGAGGAGTAGGATAAGATGACTAAACCTCTATAAATCGATTGTGTTCTCTTACTCTTCTTTGCGAAAATTCTATTTTCCTATTCCATTCAACAATCACCAATTCACTCCCCTCTTGATACTTGTAGTATTTCATATTGCTTAGGGGAAATCTGGATTAGTTTATAGATTGCGAAAATTTCTCTATAGTTTGAAACAGTCCCCAAGAGCATGGTTTGGATGGTTAAATACTGTTGTTTAAAATTTTACGATGCATAAGAGTGAAGCAGATCACTCAATATTATATCATATACAGCTCATGACAAGTGTATTTACCAAGTGGTGTATGTGGATGATATTGCCATAGTAGGTAATGACCTAGAAGAAATCACTCATCACAAGCAATATCTCTTCAATCATTTTCAAACTACAGACTTGGAGAAATATAAATATTTTCTAAGCATTGAGGTGGGACACTTAAATATAGGCATTTTCAGTTCGCAGGGGAAATATACCTCATATATTTGGAGAGACATAGATGTTGGATTGCAAACCCGTGAAAAATTATGTGGATCTAAATGTTAAACTTGTTCTAAGATGAGGGGAGTCATTGAAAGATCTTGGACAGTGTCAAAGATTGGTTGAAAAACTTAATTATCTCACTATCACACACCTAGATATTTTCTTTGTAGTAAGTGTGGTTAGTTAGTTCCTTCAAGCCCTATATGACAGTCATTGGAATGGAGTGATACACATTCTTAAATATATCAAAGAAGCTTTAGGACAAAGTTTGTTATATGAAGATTGAGGACATACATAAATTGTTGGGTATTCATATGCTGATTAGACATTTCTTCTTGACAATCCACTTTATGACATTGTGTCTTTATTGGAGGAAATATAATATCATAAAAAAGTAAAAAGCGAGATATTATAGCAAGATCAAATGTAAAAGCAAAATATCGAGCCATGACCTTAGTTACTTGTGAATTTATTTGGTTAAAGCAACTTCTTCAAGAATTAAGGTGTTGAAACATTAGTCCAATGAAATTGATTTGTGATAATCAAACATCACTAATGTTACATCAAATCCAGCCTTCCATGAAAGGGCAAAACATGGAGATTTGTCATTTCATCAGATAGAATATTGAATCCAGTTGCATTCTTACTAGTTTTGCTAGTTGAAATAATCAACTGATAAAAATATTTACTAAAACTCTAAAAAGACCTCGAATTGAATATATTTATAACAAATAGAAATATGTTATATATATGCTCCCACTTGAGAAGTGTTGAAATATACGCCCTCATTTTAGTAATTATGTATAATTCTAGGCTTGATTAGGCTGCTGTAAATATGGCTATTGTGATTATTTATAAAACATTCATATTATTATTTCTTATTTTGTATCATTCATTTAGTATAAATTTCCATTTAGTTTGAAAGAATAATCAAATTGATTTTTCAGACTTCTCTTCTCTCTCTAATTATTTGACAATATACATATATATATAAGGACTACAAATATCTCTTCTTTTAACATAAAGAGAATGAACGTTCATTTAGTCTTGATTCTCGTGTAGTGAAAAAGGATTATGATTCATTATTTTAAATATTCAAATTTAAATTTATATAAAATGAATAGAAATATATAAGAAATATAGAAAAATATATATTAATTAATAAATATTTACATATTAAATGTTTAAATTATTTAATACTTTATAGTATAAGAAAATTTGATTACAATTAAACCTGTAGATTTTTACAGTAAAATCTAGAAAGGGTTTTCAAGATTTATTCAAATTTTAATTTTAGTTTTTATTTGAATTGGTGGAAATTTAAATAAATACATGATTACTTTTTACTTTAAATTTAAATTTTAATTGTTACCATCCTTAATTAATGGGATTTTTTTCTCTATATATTCAAATTGAGCTGAATAAAATATACAGTTTTAATCTTTTTAAAATTTATGTAGTGTGTTTGTCTTGCAATTTTCTTAATTTTCCAACAATACATTTAAAGATATATATACACTATTTTTACACTTGCACTTAAACCAAATCAAAGAAGTGAATTTCTGAAATTCTTGCAAACTTAGTGTACATTGAGTTTGAAATTGATATAAATTACAAGATCTTAATTAATTAATAATTCATGAAGCAAAATCTTTGGGGACTTGAGGAATGTCTTCATCCTTGGACTTGTAATCATCAAGATAATGCTGATAAGCATAAGAAACAAAGCCCCATAAAGCTAACACCATAGATATCACCTTCAAAGCATCCATCTTGTCGTGGAAAACAAACACAGCAAGCACAGGAACTATAGGCAAACCCAAGGTGCTGACAATATTAGAGAAAAGTGAAGAAACTTCAAAGATCAATCCTGTACATCCAATAGAGAAAACTTGCCAACTTATAGCTGTCCACATCAAAGTCATTGCATATGACACTTTTCCTAACTCAAACTCTTCCATTTCGCTCCTTAATCCCTTCCACTCTCCACTAGCAAAAAGACCCAATAGAACAAATAGAGTAGCAACTAGTGATGGGTAAAATATCATATCCAAAACAACCTTGAAATTATCTTGTTTCAACACTTTCTTGAAAAAATATTGAGTTGAAGAGAGCATCAATCCATAGCCAGCAGAAGCACCAACAGTGCATATAAACCCAATAACATACTTCCTTTTGGAGATTTCTTTAGATTCTGTTGAGTCTTTTTGGAACATGAGGAGGGAAGAGGAGATGGTTAGAAGAACAACAGAATTGATAATAAAAGGAGTTAACTTCTGGGAATTGAGAAAGAAGGAAAACAAAGCATTGAAGCCTAGTTGAGAAGCACAAACTAGAGTAAAAGTAGAGACTGGCAAGTATAAAAGCCCTAGGGAATAAAGCAAACAGTTTGCTGATAAAAATATGCCAAATGCTACATAAGCTACTGCAAGAACCAAATTAGAGGGATAGTTTGGTTGATTAATGTTGTTGGTAGTGGATGGATTTTTGAGTGGGGAGAGAAAGTAGAAGAGAAGGATCAAAGGAAAACCAGCAGGCTGCACAAATGTTGCCATCCATTTACTGTTTCCTCCTTTGTCAAAGTATAATCTACCTAAGATTGTAGCTACTGTTTGCCCAGCAAGAAGAAAGAATATGTAGATGAATATCCTTAGCCACCAATTATAATTTTTCAGTGGAGGAAATCTTGGCTGATTTTTCTCATGGGGGTTTGCAGCTTTAGCTTCCTGGCCTGCTTAGATCACCAATTCAATGGTTGTTAAGAGAGTTAAAATGCTCAAAGATGTAACCTTTGCCTTCTTTTCAAGCATAATTTGCAAATATATGTCCCTAAATTGTTTAAAAATTTCATTTGTATATCCTCATTTTGAAACTCACTTATTCCACAACTTAGATTATAAAAAGTGTAATATTCACATTCTTTATTATAAAAATAATAATAATAATAAAAAAAAAATCCCTGATGCAAAGTAAGAAAACTTTTCTTTCAAGTGTCTCATCCTCTTTTTATATCCTTGCCTTTGCTGCGTAAATATACGTATTTGACGATGTAACCTTCAAAACTAAAATGAGCTGAAAAAGTATAATATTTTCATTAAAAAAAAAAAGTCAGATTTTTCTATTGCTGACTTAGCAAAAGTAGGCTGAAGCGATTTTTGTCAAAGGAACAAAAAGTTAAAATATTTTTAAAGGATAAATTTTTTTTTATAATTTTATTATAAATAAAATAAAATTTAATGACTGTTCAGGGTGCTTGCATAAGACTGCGAAGCCAATTCCTAAGCTCCCTATGACAGCTTACATGCAATGTGATTATCGCTCTTATGCTGATGTAACGTCAAATATTATTATCTCTTCTATTGATGGTCGTTATCTGGGTGCTACTGTCAGAAAAGAGTGGATTAATCGTTTGGCTATTGGAATCCTAAAAGATTTAAAGGAGATGTTCTCTATTCAAGATTACTTATTGGAAGCTAGGCATCATAATATCCAAGCAACACCTATGGGTGGCACTATGGTTCTTTTAACTTTTGCAAACTCAAAACAGCTCTCATCTTATTTGGAGAAGAAATGCGAGCTTCTAGGCGAAGGGTTTTCTGATATCAGGAATTTTGATTCGCAGCTAGTTCCTATGAAGCGATTCGTACGGATGAGATGTCATGGAGTGCCATTACATTTGTGGACCAAGGAATTCTTCCAAGGTTAGCCAGATTTTTTGAGGAATTCATAGCACTAGACCCTGATACTTTCAGTTGCACTCATTATGATACAGCTAGAATACTTATAAGCACTACTTTGCCTACACCAATCAATAAGAAGCTTGTTATTGCACATGATGAAAACAATTTCCATAATTTAGTGCAAGAGGACTATTGCCGATCGATCTTTGTCACATCATATGCTTGTTCTGAATCTGACATGCATGAAACTTCAGCATCAGGTGGCGAATATAACGGTAAACGCTCTGGTAATGAATCGAAAAACGACAATGGTAAGGCTCTCGATAGTGCGGTAGGTCATTCAAATTCAAATCAAAACGATAAAATTGTTATTTTCCAACAAAGTCCAGTAGATTGTGCATTATCCTCGGAGCGAAATCCCGGCCTACAAATTACTCGGGATTGTTGTGATTCAAAAGAACTCCAAGCACACACAAACTCTGTTCAATAAGGTACAGGCTCTCTCTCTACCACATCAAATGAGGCCTTTTATTTTATAAATACAGACCAAAATCTGTCTTTAGACAATGCTGCCATGCCAAGCAAAATGGGCCCCTCCGTTTCCTTAAATGACATCAGCCCAACCCAAACTAAAGTCCAAGTAGAAAGTTCAGGATTAATTTCATCAAATCCAAAAGCAAGCTCTTCAAAACGACATCGGCAAAAGAAGTCTTTCCAAGACTTTTGATACCAAGCGATTCACTTAAAAAGAGGGGAAGATTATCCCAATTCAAAAGAAACCCTATCAAATCAACTCCTCATCCTCCGTTTGGCGACCAAGTGATAGTGATATTCAGCGGGTTAATCACCATTTGAGCTTTAATGTCTCCTCCTCTCATTTATTGGAAGCTTTTAAAATGTTGGACCTTGGGAAAAAGATGGGTTTTGTTTTTTAGGCCATTGATAACGAAGCAATTGAGACTATCACACATGTTGGATCGTGATTCTTCACGATGGAAAGATCTGCAGTAATTGGCACTCCCTTTATAAAGCTTTATGCTCTACTCTTATTCTCTCTCATGGTGAATGGCATAGCTTGGAATTCAAGGGGCTTGGGAGGTCCTAATAAAATTACTCATCTTCGTAAATTTATCTTCAAATATAAACCTGAGATGGTTTTTGTTCTTAAGACAAAGTCTCCTACTGTTTCCTTCTCCACAGTTCATAATTTATGGGGTGTTATTGATATAGATTGAACTGTCTCACCTGGTTCTGATACAGGGTTTTGTGGAATCCTTGTCTCTTGGGATAAATCAAGTTTTAATATTTTGTCATATTGTCGTGCATAAACATTGGATAACTTTAACAGGTTCCTTTATTGAAGATCAAGTAAAATGTTGAGTTGTTGCTGTTTATGCCCCATGCTCCTCTTATCCTTCTCTTCAATTAGAACTTTGGGATAATCTCTCCACTTTTGTTGCTACTAATGTGGATTTGGCTATTCTATTGATTGGTGGTTTTAATCAGATTTGCCAGGTTATAGAGAGAAATCCCACAGCCAGTTTCAATTCGGGCATGCAATACTTTAATCATTTTATATCCACATCTAATCTTATTTTTCTTGAGCTATGTGGTTCATCTTTTACGTGGAGGAATAATCTTTGCTCAAGTCGTATTGACCGAGTTCTTATCGATGCAAACTGGATAAGTTTTTTTCCAAAATCTCTTCTCTAATCACTTCTAAGAGGTCAATCGGATCATCTGGCTTTATGGTTTGCTGTTCAATATTTCAATAGAAGGCCTTGTTCTTTCCATTTTTTGGACAGTTGATGGCGCTATCCCGGTTTTGCAATTACGGTCAAAGATTTTTTGTTGTCTCTTTCTTCCTATCTACCATTGAATAATAAAATAAGGAAATTACGGTTTTTCTCATCCATTTGGAATCGGGATGTCTATGGGAATCTTAACTACAAACTCAGTAAAGTTGACAATGACATTCATTCCCTGGATGTTTTGTCAACTACAAAACCTCTTATGTCTTTAGAATCTGCTATGTTGGATTCCCTTCGTGTTGAGCATAGTCTTTTGACAACGCAAGTTGAATCTGTATGGAGGCAAAAATCCAGGGTCACTTGGTGTAAATTGGGGGATAAAAATGCAAAGTTCTTCCATATCTGAGCAACTAGCAGGATGAGACGAAATTCTATTGCTAAGTTGTTGAATGATTCTTGTGTTATTCAGGATCAAAAATCAATTTCAGTGGCATTTTACAATCATTTCTCAAAGAGATTAAATCAGAATTTTACCATCTCAGGATCCATTCATGGTCTTCCTCTCAAAAGGCTCTCCCCCTACTCAAGCTACGGGTCTAGAGGTTCCTTTCAGACTATAGGAAGTGAAGAAAGCAGTGTGGTCCTATGGATCTAATAAGGCACCAGGTCCTGAAGGGGTTAATTTTTACTTCTATAAACGGTCTTGGAACTTCCTCCAATTTGAGATTTTTCAATTGGTTATAAACTTTTACAATACTGGTAAATTCCCAGACGATATTAAACGTTCTTTTATAACTCTTGTTCCTAAAAAAGCATGGGCAAACACGCTTGAAGATTTTCAGCCAATATCTCTTATTCATGGGATTTACAAAGTCATTGTAAAGTTGCTTGCTAGCCGCCTTAAAGAAGTTATTGGCACCTCTGATGCACAAATACGCCAACAGGGAGGAGTGTCGGCGTGTCCGATACATGGACACGGGGATACACGTAGGACACGCGAGGGATACGTGTCCGACACGCCACGTGGCGTGTCGTTGACCAGATTGGAGTCAAAGACGATGGACACGGAGGGGATACGGCTCGGATACGGCAGGACACGGCTGGCTTCTGTTGGATCTAGGCTATCAGAAGGCCCAATTTGGCCCTTTAGCTTAAAAACCCTATTTCAGCACATCTTCTCTTCTTCTTCTGTCAAAAACATGATTTCCTCAATTAAAACAACATTTTCTTCTTCTGTCAGTGGACACAATTTCTCTCACTACCTGCTGTGTTTACCATCTTGAAGGGAAATGCCCACCACCTGCCGATTGCACTCTTGAAAGGAAACAACAGCAGCCCCAGCGCCATAGTTTGCAGCAATGAAGGCAGAGAGGAGAGTCAGGAGACGATTCCAGGTAAGCTTTTATTGTTTTACACTTTGATGCTTTGATATTGTTGATGCTTTCATTTAACAAGTTCGCTCACTACCTGCTGTGCTTACCATTTTGAAGGGAAACGCCCACCACCTGCCGTTCGCACTCTTGAAAGGAAACAACAGCAGCCCCAGCGCCATAGTTTGCAGCAACGAAGGCAGAGAGGAGAGTCAGGAGACGATTCCAGGTAAGCTTTTATTGTTTTACACTTTGATGCTTTGATATTGTTGATGCTTTCATTTAACAAGTTCGCTCACTACCTGCTGTGCTTACCATCTTGAAGGGAAACGCCCACCACCTGCCGTTCGCACTCTTGAAAGGAAAGCAGCCCCAGCGCCATAGTTTGCAGCAACGAAGGCAGAGAGGAGAGTCAGGAGACGATTCCAGGTAAGCTTTTATTGTTTTACACTTTGATGCTTTGATATTGTTGATGCTTTTATTTAACAAGTAGCATATGTTGATAAATGGTTTTCTGCATTTGAGATG
>CATIWF010008209.1:0-14629 GCA_949630135.1 Balakata baccata | reverse complement strand
AATCATATGGATTATCTATTCAAATGTCAATGATAGTCTCATCATAGCAATGGTGCATGTATCCTTAGACTTGAGGTACTCAAGGATATCTTGGATACTGATTCTGTGCTTTGACTCCATTCCTTGTTGCCTCATTGAGGTTGCTCATAGGTTGGTGATTGGGTATAACTTGAGGTATTCGAAGGTAATTGAGTAGCCAATAGAGGATTCACCGCTCCTGATAGAGGGAGAGTATATCCGCGGCCTCTTGTTGGAATCATTACTCGGGAATCTCTGGCCAGAGTGGAACTGTCATGAAGATGGTCTTTAGTGACATGTCTAATTGAGTAATGAGTCTCAGTGATAAGATCTAAAATCACTTGGGCTAGATGTGACGTAATCGGTCTAGCGGGAGCTGACACATAGTTCATGCTCTGAACTGAGTGAGGTATAGAACGGTGAAAGGACGAATTGCACATATGTTGTCTATAGAAAGGTTCGTAGTCAAACCACTAACTTTCCGGTCAATTGGGGATTATGATGTGTTGCTAGATACCGCTCAGGATTTGCTTAAATTATTTGATAATTTAAGTGGCCAACATAACCGGGAACCTAATGGGTCACACGCTTTGGAGATGTAAAGAATGAGTAAAATGGCTTTGGATGGAATCCAAAATATGAGAAAATTATTTTGAGTCAGTTCGCGATAAGATCATGGGAAAAAATCGCTCAGGGGAGTTGACGGGCCCGTGCGGGCCCGCGTGGGCCCGTTGGCCTGGCAAGCCTGCCAGGCAGGCCAGCTGGGCCTACTCAGCAGGCTCAGGCGGGCTGCTGTGCGTGTTGGCGCACAACTGCCCGTAGGTGTGATTAAATGGCCCTAAATGGCCATTTTATCATTTTTGCTATTCATAACTCCCTATAATCTCCTCTCTTAATTTTTGCTCTATGAAACTGATATTCTTTTGGATCTAAAAGACCCCAAAAGACAGAAAATAGACAAGAAAAAATTATTAGGAGAAGAAAAATTAAAAGGTTAATTTTTCTCTCAAATGAGCTTACAACATTACTAGCATTTTGTGGTGTGATCAAGCCATCTTCCTAGTGGTTTTATTCTTTCTTCTTCGTGTGGATATTGTTAGAGATAATCCTAGATTGGATTGTTGTGGTTTGCTACAACCCAACAAGGTGAGAAGTTGAAGAAAATCAAAAAATTATAAAGGTATAAATTCTGAATTTTCTTTAGTTAAATTAGTTTTAATTGGCATATGTATAATCCTTTGATTCGGGTTTTGAAAAATTTTATTTTCCGCTGCGTAACATGTATGTGATACATGCTCAAAACCCATCATAAAGCCCGCTTGATAACTTTTCAGAGTGCATTCTAAAGTATAATATGGAGTAATAAATTGAAAATAATTGATTTCATTGCTTAAACAACCAGCGATTGTGTGGGAGTAAGATATTTTTGCTGATTGAAATTTATCAAACGTGCATGTACGATCAAACAAATCAACAACTTGCTTGTTCACTCCTTTTCATTTGCTACTGTTATAAGCAGTATTGATTGAGAAAATCCTCTTCTCCCTATCATAAGCCTCAACATAATGAATTTTTGCTTTGACTACCCTCTTGTTCAACAATTGTTGCCAGTCTTCACAGTATAAAGCTCTATCTGCAATCTCTTTCATATATTTTGATCGTCTATGATAAAAAAATCCACCATTTTCTTGAACAACCCATTTACTAAAGAAGTGATGGGCATGTCTCTCAATTCTTTTATCATACCATTTACAGATTCAGCAATATTAGTAGTCATACTCCCATATTGCTTCCCTTTGTCATATGAACGGGTCCATATATGTAAGGGTATTCTCTCAATCCATTCCTTGGTTACAAGCTCAACTTCATATATGTTTTCCATCACCTTCTTAAACTTTCTCTCCTAGTGTTCATACCCTATAAAAATAACACAAATAGACATTAATGGGGAAATGTTGACTTGCTTTTGTAAGCAATTTCTTCAATTCATTGTTTTTGAATTTTTTTACCAAAATTGATGGTCACATGACAAATGCAATAATGGTGAACACACATCTTCTACCAATTATGTCGCATCACATTAATTATTCCAGAGTGACGATCACTTACAATACACAAATTTTCATTTTTTGTCACATATAGCCTTATATTGTTCATGAACCAGCTCCAACTCTCGTTATTCTCTTTTTCAACAATTGCAAATGCAAGAGGAAAAACTTTATTATTTTCTTCCAATCCGAAGGCAATCAATAAACATCCTCTGTATTTGCCATATAAAAACGTTTCATCCATATACGATACTGGCCTACAATAATTAAAGCCTTCAATGCATGGTATGAATGTCCATAACATCATTTTGAATACACGACATGATGTATCTAGATAATTTTGAATATAATAAGTCTTGTCTTCAATCACATAATAAGAGCTAGGATTAGCACCTATGGTAGCAGTCATCCACTGATGAAGATTTTGATATGACTTATCCAAATCTCCGAACAACTTACTAATGGCTAAATGCTTAGCAAGCCATGTTTTTTTTTGTAGGAAGGCATATAATTAAATGTCTTATGGATGCTAGCCATTAAGGCACTAATTTTAATTTGTAGTGCCTCCCGAACAATATCCTTTATATAGTTGCATATCAGTTGTGAATCCAATTGACTATGGTCTTATGACTTACGAGAACTAGTGCAACTGTGAGAACCATTATACCTAGTTATCTCCCAATATACTACTTCTGATTTTCTGATTGTATGCAATCTCCATTTGTAACCACTATCACTCTTTTTGCAAATGAGTACAAATGTATTTTTTCTAGCAACCTCAGTCATATATTCTTGATTTCGAAGTAAAGAATACTCCTCTATTGCTGTCCCGACAGCTTCTTTAGAATGAAAATTCAATCATTTGATGAACTCTTTTGATGGTTCCTATATTGGCATGTTATTATCTTCTGCATAAGAATTAGCATGCATTAGATTAAGCTCAGCATCCTTCTCTGTTAATATGTTGCAGTCGTCGTCGTCATCATCGCCATCGCCATCGTCGTCGTCGTCGTCATTATCATCGTCATCGTCATTATCGTCGTCATCATCATCATCATCATCATCATCTTCTTCTTCTTCTTCTTCAATATCATAATCATTATTATGTTATGTGTTATGTGGTGTATGAATTATTGCTTGAATTATACCACTCTCTCTTTCTCTTCGTTTTTTCCTTTGGTGATTCGAAGAACACAATGGCTTTGCTCTCTCTTTCTCTTCGTTATCTCTTCTTTAGATGGAAAACACAATGGCCAGGAGGCTATTTAAGGGTGTATGTGATGGGCAAGTGGCACGCCTAAATTGCCAGTTAGACCAGTAATAATAGGCTATGCCGCTTGCCCCCTACATCTACCGCTTACAGTGTGTAGCTGTGAATGGCAGGCTTCATATATATAGCTAGTTTGACTACCAATATACTCTGCCAAAATCACTCATCAAACAAGCGTTATATGTACACTTCATGTTAAAATATGGATGTTAAAATATGGATTTTTTTATAGTCATGGAGCCAAGCTATTAGAAATATAGTGGGTGAGGCAAAAAGATAGAAATCTAAATAAGAGATGACAAATAGTCAAAAACCTAAATTTATAGTATAAAAATAAGTTTCAAACATCTTTTATAAGAAACAAATCTTAAAAATTAATAAAGATTTTCATACTATTGCATACATTTTGAAAAGTTAAAGACATGCTATAGCCCCTTAAATGCATGTAGCTCCACCACCATGATATTACATAAGGTATCGCTAATATAAATTACTAACAGTCTATTTGGCAGCCATAAAAGAATTCTCTCCCAACTAAGCAACTATTTCCTTAAACTCTCGATACTACAAGGCCTATCATAGTTCCCAGTGGGCAGAGCAAATTCGTAATGGCGGTGCAAAATTATATCTTGAGCACCCAAGCCTTAAAGTGTGCAAAATCCAACTCATTGAAATACTCGATCCAATCGAACCGAGTTTAATTTACCCTAATATTTCAAGTTTAGATGTTCGGTTGATTAGTTTGATTCGTTTGAATGAAATCATGAAACAATCCTTTTATTGCTTGACTAAAAATTTTGATTATTTAGTCATGTATCAAATTGAAATTTTGAATAAGTCAAATTTAGATTAATTTTTTTTTGGAAATTTTACAAAAATAGAAAAAAAAAGGGTAAAATAATTACAAAAATACTCACGGTTGATTTTTTTTTTCAATAATACTGAATTATGAAAATTACCCCAAAATGTGTATACTTAGTAGAGCAGACAATTCATATCGAATTTAATCGTGTCGTGTCTTATTTAGTATAATATATAATCATATTGTGTCTCGTATACACATTATACGTTACGAAACGATTAGACACAATCAACTAGATATATCTACTTATGTATACATACACGACATGAAACATAATTATACACGAATAGATACAAATATGCTATATAATATTTATTTATATATAAAATATGCTAATACAATTGATTTTAACATAATATATTATAAATATTTTAAATATTTTAATATATATTTAAATATTTTATAGTTTGACATTAAAATAGTTAAATCTTTTACATTTTTTTTAACCATGCTTAATCGTATCTTAATAGGTTAAGCAAGTAAAATCCGTTTATAACACGATTTTTTCTGTGTCTTAATTGTGTTGATACTGTTATGATCCATATCAATTAAATTCAAAACTCATATTCATCTAAATTCATATCTTTTAATCTTGTCGTGTCACAATTTGTCAGCTCTACCATACGGTATATCTCTTGAATATATTTGGTATATTTTGGGCATATCTTGCTTCAATTTTCTCCCAAAAAAAGCTGAATAATAATAATAATAATAATAATTGAATCATTAAATAAAAAGAACAATAATAATATAATTGAATCTGAATTCAAAAGCATCACAAATTTTCAAACTAACAGTATTCAATTCATTGTTGAGCATTGTCAAGACAGTATATCTCTGGAATATCTTCGGTATATTTTAGGCAGACCTTGGTTCAATTTTCACCAAAAAAACATAAAAAAAGAAGAATATAATTGAATTCAAATTTAAAAGTATCACAAATTCTCGAACTAACAATATTCAAATCATTTTTGAGTACTAGGTATGCTTTTCAGAATACCTAAGGTATATCATAGAAATACATTGGGTATGACTCAAGAATATTTTAGATTCATTTATAATCAAACACAGAAAACATAAGAGAAGAAAAAAAAAAGAAGAAGAAGAAGAAAAAAAAATGAATAATTATTAAATCATTTAAGATGTTTGTTTGCCTTTTGTTATTCCTTTTGGACCTTTAAACAAGATTCATATAGTTTCTTGTATAGCCTTGGGGGTATACCTTGGAAATACATTTAGTCTTCCTTAGGAATATATTGGATATACCTTGAGTATATTTTTGAAATATCTTGGTAATTCTTTAAAAATTGCTTGAAAATATTTTAGGTATACATTGGGCACCTTAGTGATTTTCACAAAAAAAAAAAAAACAAAGAAGAAGAAGAACAAAATAGAATTCAATACAGAATTAAAAACCATTAGAAAATTCTCAAACTAACACAATCAATTTAAATTCAAATTGAGCATCATATTCAATTCAACAAAAAAAATCTATAATTACAGCAGTATTATCGTAAATTCATCAAATCAAACATATTTCTCAATCTAACTACTACAAATACTAATACTATTGCCGTTGAACACTGTTTCAATAGTCAAACATCGTCGCCATTGCCGTTATAGTTGCAGCAGCTTTTTTCATATCAACATACCCCACAAACATCATTACCGTTGTGATGTCTCAAGTAAAGTAAGAGATTGAATGACAAAGATGAATAGTGAACAAAACATCGAAAAAATTGGAAAAAAATGATTATGATAAAAATAAAAAGAGAAAAAAACATCAATAATTCAAAAAAAAAAGGCAAAAATTAGTAACCGGCAAAAATTCATCTAATTTTTTTTTTAGGAAATATTGTTTGGTGATTTAGGGTTATTTGGGTTGGCCCCAAAGATGTAAATTCCTAACCCTTCTCATGCACAAGAACATGGCGTATTACTGAAGCTACTGATATCTGATTATGGAGAATTCTTATATTCTGGACCCAAATCCACTAACCACCTAGAGTTCAGAGACATATGGAATTTCATTTGTTAAATGTGCATTTAAAAAAAAAAATAGTAAACGGTATTAATTTCTAACTTTTGGTTAGTATCAAAAGATGATTAAAATAAAAGGTTCATTATTATATTAATAAATGATTCATTATTTTATTTATAAAAGATTTATTAGTTTATTGAAAAAAGTTCATTTACTATAAACTATAGATACATTAATAATACAGTAAATATTTATTATTTTATTAATAAAAGGTTCATTGTCTTATTGAAAAAAATTTATTCATTTGTTATAAATTTTAGGTTCATTAATAATGTAATAAAGATTCGTTACTTTATTAGTAAAATGTTCATTATTTTATTAGTAAAAGGTTTATTAGTTTATTGAAAAATGTTCATTAGTTGAAAATTGTTAGTTTATTAGGAATAATGTAAAAATTCATTTTTTTTATTGATAAAGTGTTCATTTTGTTTTAAGGTATAGATTTATTATAAATGTAGTAAAATGTTCATTTCTATGATTATTTAGTTTAATTATTGATATTTGAATCTCTTTAATATTACAATACTTTCATTTCTACGAAGGTTCATTACTTTACTAGTAAAATATTCATTATTTTATTAAAAAATATTCAATTATTATAAACTATAAGTACATTAATAATGTGGTGAATATTCATTATTTTATTAATAAAATATTCATTAATTTATTGAAATGTGTAATATTGATCTTGTCCATAAAGCATCTTGGACCGGGATCTAGAATATAATTTGAGTATAGTCATGGGCCTCGTGCAGTTTCCGGTCCAAGAACATATCAGCATTCTAAGCAAGGCCCAACGACATTCCTTTTGCCTCCGGCGCGTCGACAATCACCAGAAATAGAATGAAACGGTAGAACTCGAGCGATCACTTTCCTTCCTCTTCTCTTTCTTCAATTTAAGCATCGTTCATCAGCTAATCTCTTCTCAATTTTTTCTCGCAATTCGATTGTATTTGATTTCTTAACTGTTATTTTTTTTTCCGACACAGCTTGTGGATGTGCGTGTCTAATCCTTGCTCTCTCTGATCATGCCAATGCATTCTCCTGTCGGAAATGAGTTTCTTGAAAAACATAATTGACTCTGTAGGTTCTCTTCTTTCTTCTTATAACTCTCAGTATTCGTCACAAGAACAAAACCCTAGCTCTCGGACCATGGAAGGTGTTGCTGGAGCTCCGGTGACGAACGAACGCGTTGCATATAAGCTCAAGGGATACTTCGACTTAGCTAAAGAAGAGATCGACAAGGCTGTAAGGGCCGAAGAATGGGGTTTGATTGATGATTCGATTATTCATTACAAGAATGCCCAGCGGATACTCATCGAAGCAACTTCAACAACTGTGCCTTCTTACATCAGCTCTAGGTATTGCATAAATTCACTTACGGTTTTTTGTTCTATGTAAGATAGTGAAGCTGGAAGTTATGTGGCATGGCCGGCTTTGGTTTTTTTGTGAATTCAACTAACATATAACAATTTGTGAAAATCTCTAAGTTCCTTTTATTGTCTTTTATGAGTACGTTTAGCATTCATTTCAACGAGCAACTCAAGAATTTTGCACTGTTATTCTTGTAATTCTCTATATATCTGTATCGGGAGAGTTGATGGTTAAATTTTGCAGTTTTGGACTCTGTCTGCTTAATTCATTGGAGCTTGAATGTGCATTGCTTAGTCCTCTTTTACTTAATTTCGCCTTTAAATGTGAACATTCAGAATGTAAATGCTTGTGCCTTGGGTCATTTATTTTGTAACAGAGAACAGGAGAAGGTAAAATCTTTTCGGCAAAAAATATCAAAGTGGCAGGGTCAAGTTTCTGAGAGATTACAAGTGTTAAATCGAAGGGCAGGTTTGAATTTATTCTGAATTGCTCAATTTTAACTGATACAAATTCATGGACAGTGCTACATGCTGATACTTTCTCCTGGTTGTTTATCCTATCCCCTCTCTCTAGGTGCTTTTTCAGCTGGCACATCCTCAAACAAGGTGTGATTGATTTGTAAACTTAAAATTTTCTTTCACTTTAAGTTCAATTATATTTCTATGATTGCAGTTGCTTAACTGTATCATTTTCTGGAATTCAATCCTTTTGAATTCTAAACATACATAACACCAGAACTAGTTATTTTGAGACAAAATGTTTTTTGTTCTTTTAATTTACTCACTAGAAAAATTCCTATAAGACGCAAAGTAACAAGTATCATTCATAGATATCTCAGCTTGATCGGAACTTAGGAAAACGTTGTCTGCAACAATAATCTTTTTCCATGTTATTTATTTTCGTTTTATTGTACTGACTTTCTGGAAATCTAATGTTTTCTTCTTGAAAACATTTCAATGAATTTGGAGCTATGGATTGCCAACTGATGTTTATGTAATTTTGTAAACGTTATTTATTCCTCAAAATATTGCAGAACACCTTAACTCATGCACATAATGCTGCAGTTCCATCATCAAAATCAAATTTTAAACCAGATCTGTTGCAGAAGTCTCCTCGTTCTACTGGAAATGGTCAATTAATCAGGCATCAGACTGATAAAGTTGCAAGTGCTAAACCTACCCAAGATTCTGGTAATGGATATGAAGCAAAATTGATTGAAATGATAAATACTTCAATAGTGGACAAAAGTCCTTCTATTAAATGGGATGATGTTGGTGAGTGACTATAACTCTTTTTTTTTGTTTCTATGTGTTAGTTTAATTTTGAAACTACAAATTTATTCATTTAAGATGTTTACAGCTGGGCTTGAGAACGCAAAACAAAGTTTAATGGAAATGGTTATTTTGCCAACTAAGAGAAGAGATTTGTTCACTGGTCTCCGAAAACCAGCTAAAGGTAATAAGGGAAGCCCTATATCAAAAACTATGATAATAGAACATAGAGAACTTGTTTTCAGGTTAAGTAGTAACTCCTACTCTCTCTTCTCCAGGTCTGCTTCTCTTCGGTCCACCAGGTAATGGGAAAACCATGCTTGCCAAAGCAGTTGCTTCAGAGTCAGAAGCAACTTTCTTTAATGTCTCAGCTTCTTCTCTAACATCAAAATGGGTAGGTTTCTATGTTAAAATTTATGTTGTATAGTTCATTATTCTTCTTATGCTTTTCTTGTATTACTTTACTGATAAAGAATGTCTAATGCATTCTGCTTCTGTTGGATTAGGTGGGAGAGGCTGAAAAGCTTGTTCGTACTTTGTTTATGGTTGCAATATCCAGACAGCCATCAGTGATTTTCATGGATGAAGTACACTGCTCTTTCTGCTCATTTTGTTGCATTAGATAATTTTGTTAGAAACCATGATTCTTTTGCTCACAGCTATACATGTCCCTTTCATTTCTTTAAAACATATTGGGATCGGTTTTAGGTGTTGAACGATAGATAATGCAGCTAATAATTCTTTTGGACTTGGTAATATCAAGGCCAACGTTGTCTTCTTTATATATCTTCCATAAAATATGCACGAGGAGCAGAAATTTTTGCACAGCTACTATACCAATTAACTTCAGTGTTCCCACCAATTGTTGGTTTCTCCAAAGTACATCTGCTATAACTTAACATAAAATCGTATCCAAGGTAGTCAAAGCGATAGGCGCACTCAAGGCGATATAATCTTTTATCGCCTCAGTTGCAGGGCGCAAAAAAAGCGCTGGCCTGGTCGAAGTAAAGCGCAAATTTCTAAAATAATTTTATGTCTATAGATGAGAAAATATCAGCACATAAGGAAGATAAATAACATTAAACACACAAAAATACAACTAAAAACAAAAGATAGCTAAATTAGAAAAAAGATTAGAGCAAAAAATAATTAATGTAAATAATGATTAATTAAAATAAATTACTGATTAAAATAAATTAAAGTAAATTAAAATAAACTAATTAAAATAAATGAATGATTTATTAAAATAATTAATGTAAGTAAATAATGATTAATTAAACAAAGTCTTTCTTGCATGCAACCTACAAAAGACTGCACAACCCACGTGTCACACATGCACACTAACCCACTTCTAATCAAATTATAAAAGAATGTAGAAAAGTAGGCATATTTTCATTCATCAGATTTACATAAACTAAACTTGGCTTTTATTCTTTCTTCCTCCGCTGTCCTTCAAATCCGAGCCCTTCTACTTCCAAATTTCCTTCATCTTCTCATAAGAGCATGAGTTCTAGTGAAACCCTACCTAAAAAGCAATATGAGAGTTATGCCCAATTGAGCATCTCTTTGTCATAGTTGGATCACTATGAGTATCCATTTTGTTTTTCTACCCTATAGAGCAGATCGTGTAATTTCTTGGTTCACCCTTGTCGGGTGATATTTGTTGTCGGTATGTCTCACTTGACTTTCCTCAGTTTATAAGATATATTTTCCTATCTAGTTGGGTATACATTAGTGTGGTGTGAGACCTTTTGTGCTACAGATTTTGTCGGTCTGTACGACATATCTGGTTGGGTCTACATTAGTGTGGTGTGAGGCCTTTTGTGTTACAGGTTTTGGAGCTCTTTTGTCTTTTACATTTATAACAAAGTTGATGACTGACGTTTATGCTCCAACTTGAGGGGGAGTGTTGTGAGATATTGTGAGATATTCTGCTGGAAAATAGAGAGAATTTAAGTTCTCTTTTTCTTATTTAATCACTAAGAATTACATATGTTTATATAGAATTTCTAACTCTAAAATCAAGGATCCAAAAAGGAAAAATATCAATGATACAAAAAGAAAATATATCAAAAATATGAAAGGAAATATTCTAAAGAATAGTTTCCAGATTTTTAGCAATAAAATCAAATAACTTTCCTACACTCCTCCGCAAGTTGGTGCATAAATGTCAAGCATGCCCAACTTGCTTATCAGATGTTCGAAGTTCGGTCTTGCAAGCCCCTTGGTCAAGATGTCGGCTATTTGCTGAGTAGAAGGAACAAATGACAAGCAAATAGTTCCACTTTCAAGTTTTTCCTTTATAAACTGTCTATCAATCTCAATGTGGTCCATCCTATCGTGTTGGACTGAATTGTGGGCAATGCTTATTGTAGCTTTATTGTCACAGTACAGCTTTAAAGGAAGTTCCACTTTCTTCTTAAGTTCTTTGAGAATCCTATTTATCCACAATATCTCATATATCCCTTGCGCCATGGCTCTAAACTCAGCCTCTGCATTGCTTCGAGCAACAACACTTTGTTTTTTGCATCGCCAAGTAACTAAATTCCCTCATACAAAGGTACAATACCCTGAAGTAGACCTTCTATTAGTCATTGATCCTGCCTAATCTGCATCAGTAAATACTTCAACACTCCTATGATTAGTTTTTTTAAAGAACAAACATTTTCCAGGAGTGGATTTAAAATATCTTAAAATCCAGTAGACTGCCTCAAGATGTTCCTCATACGGTGCATGCATGAATTGACTAACACCACTAACTGCAAAGGCAACATTTGGTCGAGTATGAGATAAATAAATCAGCTTGCCAACCAATCTGTGGTATCTGCTTGTATCAACAGAAGCATTTCCCTTTTCCCAAAGTTTCACATTAGGGTCCATGGGAGTCTCAGCTAGTCTGCAACCACTCATTCCAGTCTCCTTCAAAAGGTCAAGAATATATTTGTGTTGAGATGCAAAAATTCCTTTCCTCAAATGAGCGATTTCCATCCCAAGAAAATATCGTAGAGCTCCCAAATCTTTGATCTCAAATTCAAGTGCAAGACTTTTCTTCAATCTCTCAATTTCAGCTACATTATCACCTGTGAGAATAATATCATCAACATAAACTATTAATACAACAACCTTTCTTTCTGAAGAAAACTTGAAAAACAATGTATGGTCAGCTTGTCCTTGAGAATATCCTTGTTTTTTGACAAATTGTGTGAATTTTTCAAACCAAGCTCTTAGAGATTGTTTCAAGCCATATAAGGACCTCTTCAGCTTGCACACTTTTGAGCCAAATTTCGTTTCAAAGCCTGATGGACTATCCATGTAGACCTCCTCCAAGTCTCCATTGAGAAAAGCATTTTTTACATGTAATTGCTGCAACGGCCAATCTAGGTTAGCGACAATAGATCAAAGTACTCTTAACGTATTCAATTTTGCAAATGGAGCAAAAGTCTCAAAATAATCTATACCATATGTCTAGGTGAATCCCTTAGCCACCAATCGGGTCTTGTATCTCTCCACTGAACCATCAGAATTATACTTCACAGCGAAGACCCATTTACAGCCTACAGTGGTCTTCCCTATGGGCAATGCCTCAACACTCCAAGTATTATTCTTCTCAAGAGCCCTCATCTCTTCAAGGACAGCTTCCTTCCACTTTGGAATTTTTAGAGCCTCCTATACACTATTAGGAATTTATACACTGGATAATTAAGATGTAAAAGCAACAAGAGACGGAGACAATTTCGAGTATGACACAAATTTGGACAATGGATATTTAGTACAAGATCTAACTCCTTTTCGAAGAGCTATAGGAATATCATATTCAGAAGTCTCAAGGTTAGAATGAGAATTACCTGTACTAGATTCAGATTGTTGGTTTGTCCTCAATTTAGAATCACGGTCGTGCTGCAAAGCCAATTCCTCTTTCCTTTGCTTATGATTCTTCTTTAAGTAAACAATCCCTTTCCATGTTTGGTCACCTTATGTGAATCTATTCTCTGTTGATTTAGTGGAATTATCATGTTGTAGCAATATCTCAGGTTGTCCTTTATTCCCAATTTTCAAAGATTGGTGTTCAGATACTTGGTTTTCAAATGTAGGCTTGGATGTAGTAGAAACATCACTCATAGTAAGGGGAGTTTCAATAATTAAATCTCGGTCATCTGCTGTAGGTGCACTAGATTCAAACTCCTATGAAGTAAATATATCATTTGAAAAAATATCACAAGATTTAACAAATGAATCTCCCATCAAATTCTCCCCCTGAACATGAAATCATGAAAAAATGGTTGTTTTTCCAAAAAATGTCACATCCATTTTAACAAAGAATTTTTTCGAAATTGAATCAAAACATTTATAGCCTTTTTTAGTAGGGAAATATCCAATGAAAACACATTTTATAGCTCTAGGTTCAAGTTTTCTATGTTCATGAACAAAAGCTGTACAACCAAATATTTTTAAAGGTAGATTAGCAAAAAGTCTAGCATTTATAAATATTTTTGTGAAAACCTGAAAAATAGCTTGATAGTTTGGAACTTTGGAAGACATTCTATTTATTAAGTATGCAGCAGTTAAAACAGCCTCTCCTCACAGATACTTGGGCACTTTAGTAGTAAAGTGCAATGCACGAGCCACTTCTAAAATATGTCAATTTTTTCGTTCCACAACACTATTCTGTTGAGGTATATCAATGTAGGAACTTTGATGTATTATTCCTTTTAAGAAAGAAGTTTCCTAAGATTATGTTAAAATACTCTTTTTTATCATCACTTCTAAAAATTTGTATATTGGTTTGAAACCGAGTATATACCATAGTGTAAAAATTTTTGAAAACCTGTTCCACCTTTGATTTTTCTTTCAACAAATATACCTAACAAAGTTGAGTATGATCATCTGTAAATGTGATGAACCATCTTTTGTTAGAAGGTGTACTCATTTTATTAGGACCCCAAATATCACTATGAATAATAGTGAATGATTTTGATGGTTTATATGGTTGTGAAGGAAAAGAAGCACGATGATGTTTTGCAAATTCATATATTTCACAATGAAACAAAGACGGATCTTTATGGCTGTTGTGAGATATTGAAAGATATTTGAATACTTTTTTTTATTAGCTTGATTTATGTAATTAGGGATATGTAGAGATTTATTTTCTAGTTTGTATTGTTTCCTATTCTTTATATATTTGTTTCCTATTTTATATTTACAGTTATATATATAAGGCTTTTCTACTATCAATGAAATTATCGATTTCTTTTTATTCTTGTTTCTTTACATGGTATCAGAGCCATGGGTTCCTGTGAAACTCTACCTAGAAATCGATCTAAAAGTTATGTCTAAGTGGCATCTCTTTGTTATAGTTACCCTTGTTGAGTGACATTTGTTTTTGGTATGTCTTGTTTGACTCTCTTCGGATTGTACGACATTTTCTCCAATCTACCTGATTGGGTTTACATTGGTGTGGTGTGAGAGACCTTTTATGTTAGGTTTTGTTGGTTTGTATGAAATTTTCTACCTGGTTGGGTCTACACTAGTGTGGTGTGAGGCCTTTTGTGTTACAGGTTTTGGAACTCTTTGTTTTTTACATCTGTAACAAGTTGAACATAATTAATATCTATGCTCCAACTTGAGGGGGAGTGTTGTGAGATATTGAGAGATATTTGAATAATATTCTTAATTAGCTTGATTTATGTAATTAGGGATAGGTTGAGAAAGCCAATTGTGATGCTTTGGTGAAGAGGATTACATCTA
>CATIWF010008208.1:0-21192 GCA_949630135.1 Balakata baccata | reverse complement strand
CAACAAGGTGAGAAGTTGAAGAAAAATCAAGAAATTATAAAGGTATAAATTCTGAATTTTCTTTGATTAAATTAGTTTTAATTGGCACATGAAAATCCTTTGATTCGTTTTTTTAAAAATTTTTATTTTCCGCTGCGTTATATGTATGTGATACATGATCAAAACCCTTCAGTTAATTACTTCAATGTACCACTATAGTTAATTTAATTAACAACTTAATTAAATTAACTTAGAATAATTTTAATCAACACTTTAATTAAAATTATGTAGGAGAAATAATTAAAATTAATCAATGTTAATTTTAACTCAAATAATATAAATGATCATTTTTAAATTAATTCTCAATTAAATTAATCCTCACATCATAAATATTAACTAGTCAAATTATTTAATTTAAGTGTGACTTATAAGGTCAATAATTTTATCGAAATGGAAATATAATATTAACATTTTAATATTATATTGAATATCATTTCTGAATTTCTCGTTTACCTGGACACTTTAAGTATCTTTCCGGAATTCTCCTTTTAATTACTAATAAAATCTTGAAAATTATTTTGACCTCTAGACTATAATATTAAGTCCTCTTGTTATGATCTTAATACTGATTAGGGTCACAGCACATTAAACTCTATTGGTCAATATTTTAATGAGTGGTAATTTGTATTCTGATTAAAATAAGACTTACCATTATTAGTTTAACTAATAATACCGATCTCACATTGAATAAGTTATATTTCTCTTAGTTAAGAATTTATTTTATCATAACTAAAATATCAACTTCATTAGCATCTTGCCTGGTACTGTAGGATAACGAATTCTACTATTGGTAATCTCATGTACATGACCAATTGTGGTGACTACAAGCCAGATTACCAAGTATAAATAGCTCAGTACAAGGCTAGAGTACCTCCACAGCCACCCATGAAATGACATTCTTAATATCTCAAGTCAAAGGACTTTGAGTCATAAAAGACTCATATATTATGATAAATATAATAAATGTTGACATCAAGTACTACTTGTGCAATTATTATCATGCGTCATTGTTCGGCACCCTCAACTCTTTAAGAAACAACTAGTTTATCTAGATATCGATATATCATGTGGAATGAGATTCCTCATCAGAATAAAGCATATGATAACCTAAATGGTTAATGAATGTTCAATTCACTATCCTTTTCTGGTTATGAAGTTTTTCAAGATTATTTTTTGCCATAGATATTTATCACATTATTATTACCAACTTGATAATAAATTATATATGGATAATCATAGGATTGTATATTTCATAGTATAATGTAACTATTACATTCATGTTTTAATCAACAACTTGAATATCTCATTTATTATGAATGTGAAATATACACTTGTCCATTGTGGTACATTATTTAATATATAAAATGAATGAATGCACTAGGCATACATACCACTGATAATACTAATTATAGAATTTCAAAACAGAAAACTTCAATTTATATTTGAAAGGAGTTGGATGAAAAGAGAAATACAAAAGAATGTACGAGAGAGGCAGGGACATGCATGCTCTATTTACTAATTACAAAAATTAAAATACATGCATGAATAATATAATTGATCCTCATCGAGCATGTCATCATACACTCTTAGCATGCATTCTCTAATGCAAAAGAAAGTAATCTAGAAAAATCGATATTTTGGATTCTTATTCGACCATATCATATATCCATTATTCAATCTTTAATAATAATCATATGAATCATCAGAAACTCTTTCTAATATGGAAATTATATTAATTAGGCAATTAAATGTCGTATCAAATATTACCTAATTTGCCTACTTTGATAAATTAGATTAATTCCTTATATGGATTTAATTCAATAATCTCATTATTAATTAGAATCCAATATTCTAGAAAATTTAATTCCAAATTAAATTACCTTAATTTTGATACTAAAATAATTAAACAATTTAATTATATTTGTATGTCATTACCTAGTCATACTAGGACTAAAATTAATTCAATCTAAAATCGATTTGAATCAAATTCAAAAATTTCCAATAATTCCAGAAAACATATTATCTATTTGGCCATCTATAGAACAACTCAAACCAATCCAAATTATCAAAATCCAGACTAGCAAACCAACGATAAAACATTCAAACCGATTAAATTAAAATTATTTTAATATACTTAAAATATCAAAATAAATTCACAAATATCCCATATATATGTGTTGCCCAAACAATCAGCGGGGGGGGGGGGGGGGGGGGGGGGGGAGGGTGTGAATTGGTGAGAAGTTAAAAAATTTGCACTTACAAGATAATAGAAGAAAATGAGAAGATTGAGACACGAATTTTATAGAGGTTCGGGTGTTAACTTACCCCTACTCCTCTCCCCAACTTAGATTGAGTATTCACTAATCTAATTACTTAGATTACAATCTTTGGAGTTTTAACAAACTCACTCCCAACTAGGTGTTTTATTAGGGCTAACACTCAACCCAAATTTTCCTTGTGTTTTGTGGCTCACACTACCCCAATTACAAAACAACCCAAGTGTTTTAAGATTAACACTTGAATCCTTATACAAAAACAATAAATGAAAGGGTTGAGAAAATAAATTGCAATAGTTTTGGCACTTGTTGAGTTGTTAGTTCTTATTAAATAGCATTTTGGTAAGTTATTTATACTGATTACCTACCAATTAGCCGTTACAAAGTGGTGTCATAACTCTTTCTCACGTTCTCTTACAAGTGCATTAAATGCAGTATGTAGAAAGAAGTGTCCCGGTCGGAAACTATGATATCCCGGTCGGAAAATACCCAATTTTAATGCGTGGCAACTTCTGGTTGGCTGAAAATCCCAACGGCTAATTTTTATTCAAGTGTCCCGATTGGGACTTGCCCGATGATGCCACTGCTGGGAACTTAGGTCTTCTTGGCTTTCAATGAGTGCCGGTCGGGACTACCTTTCCCGATCGAGACAAAAGTTAGTCTGCACTACAATCCGGTCAAGATATTTGTGTCTTGGTCTAGAAAACGCCGGTCCCGGTCGAGATACACCCTTTTCCGGTTTGCTTTTGCTACTAGAACTTTGAGACACTTAGAGACAATATTTTTCCGGTCTGGACATGTCACTTCCCGGTCTGTACTTATGTCCCTGTCGAGAGTTTCTTATCCTGATCGGGAATTACAAGTCTCCAAGAAATTCTTGAGTTGTTCAATAAGGAAACCTTGATCAAATGTGTTGAAACTTTGAACACTATCAAAACAACACTTAACAAGAATATAAGTAACAATTAATTTGATTGTCAAGATCAAAATAGAGAGCAATCATCCTACGGTTAACAATATGAATTAAAGGTACTTGAAAATAAGAAATTACAAAAACAAAATTAAAATCTAGAACTCGGTAGTTTCCTTATCGCGAAATTATTTTTGCACTCGGGAACCGATTCACACCTGCAAAACTACTTTCACGTTCGCAACTCAAAACGCTTCGAAAACATTGTTTAATATGCTCTAAACCACTACAAAAAAAAAAGTCAAAATAACTACCATAAGTGAGTGGTCACTATTTAGCGACCACATAGTGACCAAAAATATTCAAAAAAAAAATAAAATTAATAGCTACCACTCAACTACAACACAGCTTCCACAAATGTGGTAGCTAAATTTGGCACTCTTTTGCAACAGAAAATTTATAGACCATTTAGCAACTATAAACTTGGTCTCTAGTAGATACCACATATATTGTGGTAGCTATTATATAAGTATTATATTTAAATTTAATTAATTAATAAATTAGAATTAAATAAATTTTAATATTATAAATTCATTATATATGTTATAATAATAGCCCAAATAATATATATATTAGTTAATTAAATATAAATTAGACTAATATGAAGTATATACTTATATTAGTTAAATGAGCTAATTAATTAGTTAATTAAAATATATTAGGAGTGGTAAATGAGTAGATATGGGTTGTTTACCCATTCCCTTTTAATACTAATCCACCCTAAACTACCAATTTACCCATATATCTAAAACTTATCTGTAACCTGAATTTTATTTCATTAATTTGAAACTGTAGATGGAAGAATTTTAACGTAAAATTTTACTCATAGACTCATATGAACATGCCCTACATTCCGATATGCTCAATTTACAACTTGCTTATTTAACCGAAAATCATAAATTTTTTATTTTATCCCTCTTATCAGTCTCTTTTGATAACTTAGTGTCACAAATCCGATGATACTATACTCAACTTCCAATTGAGTTGACTTTTATTTGAGTTCTATTCATGTATATCATTTGATGCTCCAAATAAACAAAGATGTAGTTACCTTTAAAAAAATTTACGATTACGACTTCAAAATTTTTTTAACCGTATAAATAATAAATTTTTCTAGTAAAAATGGTAATAAATATATATTAACAACAAAATTATATTATTTAATTATAAATATATAATTAAATAAATGATTAAATATAATAAATTACTACAAATTTGTTATTATTATTAATGATTATTAATATTATTGTTATTATTATTACTAAATAAATAACAGATTTCAAATTAATTGGAAGTATTAAAGTAATGTTAGTGAAAAAAATATAATTTTATAATAGAGAAAAATTAATAAAAAGTAAATTGGACTAATTTGAGCTACCACATTTTATAATAGCTATTTAATTATAGAGCAAAATTAATAATTAAGTAATTAAAATATGTATAATTTAATTATAGAGAAAAATTAATAATTAAATTAATTATATAATAATTAAGTAAATAAAAGTAACTATAAACATATATAAATAATCATAATTTACCAAAAATGAAATATAGAATTATTTAATTAAATAAATGTTATAATTAATTAATAATTACAAAATATATTAATATTGGAAAATATTAATTACATATAAATTAGTTTTCTAACTAAGTCAATTAATTACTTTAATTAATTTAATCATTGAAAAATACTTAAATTATTAATTAATTTAATATTTAAAATAAATATTAATAATATTGTAAAAATTATTATAATATTAGAAAGTAAATTATAATTAATTGTAGTATTATAACATTAATTAATTTATAACTAAAACATATTAAATGATTTTGGACAACTTTTAGCTACCACAGTTTATGTGGTATTTTCAATATTCATATTTGAAAACATTTATTGTATAAAATTGTTTAAATTCTAATTTATATATTTATTAATTAATATAAGTAAAAAATATTTTTATTTATATATGAGTATTAAAATTATAATTCTAACTAATTAATAAATTAGGATTTAAATTAATTAAATCAATTTTGAATTCAATAGTTAAAATTTGGTACTTTATGTAAATCCTCCTAAATAAAATTTAATTATAATTATATATAATTAAATAAATAAATAGTTAAATATAATAAATTATTGGAAATATTTTATTATTATTAAATGAATAATATAATTGAAAATTAGTTTTAAATATTAGCATAATATTATTTAAAATGTTATAATTAATTAATAACTACAAAATATATTATTATTTTTTAACAAATATTAATTATGTATAAATTAGTTTTTGTATATATATCAATTAATTAATTTAATTAATTATTGATGAAAAAATATTTAAAACAAAATTAAATATACTCAATTGCAAAATAATTATTCAAACCAAATTTTATCAATTATCCCTACTCAATTAGATATAGTTAAATCTTTAGTTCAACCTGCAGAGACTAATAATAATTTACAAAATATACACCATGAAAAACTTTTATTTAAATCTTTTAAATTTTCCTTAGAAATCAATTTTAAACCTCAAGACCCAGTATTACAAAGAGTAGAAGCTCAACTTGTTGATTTAAAAATTAAAGAAAGAAAAAATAAACAAATTATATCTGTACTAAATGAAATTAACATTGATAATGAAATTGACAAAATAGAAAACCAATTTCAAGAAAAAACAAATATTAATAAAATATATTTTGGAAACTCTTCTAAAACTTTTACTCTAAAACCTGAAACAAAAAATTTATATCCACGACCGACACCTACGGATACTCAATATGAAAAACGAACTCAAGTTATACAAGCAAAGTATGATGGAAGTTCGATTTATGAATGAAATATAGACGGTTTAGCTGAATATCAAATTCTAAATTTACTTCAAAAAATGTTTTATGGCCGCCAGTGTTTATAAAGCCAATAATAATAATGATTTATCAATTACCCAAATGCTTATATCTGGATTTACTGGACAATTAAAAAGGTGGTGGGATTACTATATTACCATTGAACAAAAACATATAATACTCTTTACTAAGAAATTTATAATCAAAACAGAAAACAATATTCAAACAGAAATACAAATAGATGATATATTAAATACTTTGATATTTATTATTATGAAATGTTTTATAGGAGATCCTAGTGAATATCAAGCTAGAAATTCAGAAATATTATTAAACCTTATTTATCCAAAATTACAAGATTTTAGATAGTATAAAGATTTATTTCTAATAAAAGTTTTCACAATAACAAATTGTAATAATTCTTATTGGAAAGAACATTTTATAGCAGGATTACCAAAGCTATTTGCTAAAAGAATTAGAACTAAGATAAAAATCATATTATAATAATCTTATACCTTATGATAATTTAACTTATGGAAATTCAATAAATTATATTAATAATGAAGGATTAGTTTTATGTTCATATTTTAAGTTTAAGAAAGAAAGTATTCAAGGAAGAAAAGAATTATAATCTTTTTGGCAACTATATGGTTATGAAACTATTAGTACACCCTCTAATAAGAAAACAGAAATAAATAGATATAAGAAATATAATTACAAACCAAAAAGAAAAAGAAATTATGACAATAAAGATTATAATAAAAATCATAGAAAAAAGAATTATAATAAAAAACATAGTTCTAAAAAATCTAATAAAAAAGATAATTAATAAAAGGATATAGTAATTTGTTATAAGTGTGGAAAAATATAACATTATACTAAGAATTGTAGAGTAAAATAAAATATTAATGAATTAGATTGATCATAAGATTTAAAAGAAAAAATTTTAAAAATTATTACAACTGAAGAATCAACAGATAATGAATCAGAAATATCATATTATACAGAAAATTATTTAAATCTACTAAGTGAAGAATCTGAAAAAAGTGAAACAGATGTTTGTAACTGTATAGGACCTTATCAATGTAATAATATTAATGTTTTAAGTTTAGAAAAGAAACTTTTATTAGATATAATTGAAAAAATTGAAAACTCGGATATTAAAAAACAATATTTACTAAAACTAAAAGATATTATAGAAACAACTCAAAAGTAAGAAAATTTTGAGTCTTATAATTTTCAAGAAATTTGTAATAGATTTAAACACAATAAAAAACCTACAAATATTTAAGATCTTCAAGAAGAAATAAAAAATTTTAAAATAGAATTAAGAAAAAAAATTTATTTTTAAAACAAAAAATACAAAAATTAAAACAAGAAAATTTTAGTAATGAATTAAGCAGTTTATTCAAAAATAAAGAAAAAATAGAAATAGGAGAAAATTATAATCACGAAACTGAAGATTATGTATATAGTATTTCTAGAATAAATTTTCGAAAATGGTATGTTAAAATAAATTTAATAATAAATGATAATACACATATGACTAATATAGCCTTGATAGATAATGGAGCTGATCAAAATTATATTCAGTAAGGTTTAATACCAACAAAATATTATGAAAAAATCTCAAAACTTTTACATACTGCTAATGGTTCTAGACTTATAGTAAATTATAAATTACCAAATGTAAAAATATGTAATATATGATATTATTTTCAAACTAGTTTTATATTAGTAAAATATCTGAACTCAAGAATTATTTTAGAAACTCCCTTTATAACTATGATATATCTATTTAATGTTAACAAAAAAAAGAAATATCTACAAAAATTTTAGAAAAGAAAAGAAAATAACTTTTGAATTTTCTTTTCCAATGAAATCAAAAGAAATAAATTGGTTACAAAAAAATAATATTCAAGGAATTAATCAAATTAAAAATAAAAAGAAACATATTAAACAATTATCATATGAAATCAATAATAAGAAAATTATAGAACATTTGGACAAAAAATAAACAAAAGAAAAAATTAAAAGAATCGAAGAAAAATTTATAATAGATATTTGTGCTCCAATACCTAATGCATTTTCAAATGGAAAAACAACATATAGTAAGTTTATCATATATTAAGGATTTTGATGAAAGAAAAATATCTACTAAGGCAAAAGCTATTCATATGAATCAAGAATTAGAAAAAACTTGCCAACAAGAAATATTAGACTTAAAGCATAAAGGTTTAATTAGAGATTTTTAGTCTCTTTGGTCATGTTCAGCTTTATATGTTATGAATGTAGCTAAAATAGAAAGAGAAACTTCTCAATTAATGATTAATTATAAACCTCTAAATAAAGTTTTACAATGGATAAGATATTCTATACCTAATAAAAGAGATTTATTAAAGAAATTATATGAAACTAATATATTTTCAAAATTTGATATGAAACCAGAATTTTGGCAAATTCAAATCTATAAAAATGATAAATATAAAACATGATTTAATGTGTCATTTGGACATTATAAATGAAATGTTATGTCTTTTGGTCTTAAGAATACCCCATCAGAATTTCAAAATATTATGAATAATATTATAAATCATATTAATTTTTTTACTATAGTTTATATAGATGATGTGTTAATTCTTTTACAATATATTGATCAGCATATAAGTCATTTAAATAAATTTTATAATATAATACATCAAAATGGTCTAGCAGTATCTGCAGCTAAAATGAAATTATTTCAAACTCATATAAGATTTTTAGGACATGATATTAATCAAGAAACTATTAAACCAATTTCTGGAAGTTTAGAATTTACAAATAAATTCCCAGATGAAATTAAAGATAAAAAAAACAATTACAAATATTTTTAGGATGTTTAAATTATATACATAATTATTTCAAAGATTTAGAAAAATTATGTCAACCCTTATATAAAAGATTAAAAAAGAAACTTGTTCTTTGGATAGAAGAGTATGCTAATATTATTAAAGAAATAAAACAAAAGATAAAGTTTCTACCTTGTTTAAGTCTACTACATCTATAAGTATTTTTAATTGTTGAAACATATGCTAGTGATATACGATTTGGAGGTATATTAAAACAAAAATTTAATAAAAAAGAAAATTTAGTAAGATTTTATTCTGGAAGTTAGAATTTAACTCAAAAAAATTATTCTACTATTAAAAAAGAGATTTTAAACATTGTTTTATGCATCAAAAAATTTGAAGATGATCTTTATATAAAAATTTTTTTATTAAGTATTGATTGTTTAGCTGCAAAATATGTTTTAGAAAAAGATATTCAGAATTTAATTTTAAAACAAATTTTTGCGCATTGACAAGTTTTATTAAGCAATTTTAATTTTGATATTAAGTTTATTAAGGGAAAAAATAACATGTTACCTAATTTTTTATCTCGTGAATTTTTACATGACAAATAAGTAAATATTATCAAAAGCTTATTTACGAAGTAATTATAATAATCAGAATTCTATCCAAAAAAGTTCAACTAATAATAATCAAAGGCATGTTCGCCCTTCTAATCAACTATTTTTATCAAATAGATTCACTTCTCTCCGATCCAAAATACCTAATACCTTGATAAGACCCACTTTTGCATCAACTTTAGGAGCAAGTCCATCTAAGACAAAACTTTCTACCTCTTATTATCTGTCACCTTCTCCTACGAGAAATTTTTCAATATATATTTTACACCCAAATAAATTATTCATTAAAACTTTAGATGATGAAGAAATATCTATTGCTTCAAAAGGATTTATAAAACTTATTAGTTTTTTATATCTAAAATATTTTCATTTTCAAGAATTCGATTTTTCAAGAACTCGAAAATTTTATCAGCATATTTTAATTGATATAGGCTCAGTAGAAATTGAGCATAATTTTAATAAATAAAATCCTTCTAAAATAGACTATAGTAAAGTCAAAATTTTAGATGTTATATGGAATCAAAAAATTCATACTAGCAAATATTTTTCAACCCTTTTTTCTCAATTCTCATATAATTATTACGACTATCAAACAGCCTAATATAAGGCATTTTATCTTCAAAATTATAATCACTCTTGGTTCTTTTATTTTTCTATTAAATTTTCTGCTGATTTACCAAATTGGTTTTTTATATGATTTAACCATTTTGGTATTATCAAAAAAGCCTTCCCTCATGATATTTGAATGTCTTATAATAAATATTTTAGTTATTTTCCTTCAGAACACAATCCATTAAATATTATAGTCAACTTTATTATTACTTTTCAGAATCACATGAATCAGCATTTGGACTTATTATTTAGATTCAAGAACTGTTATAAAATTTCCGACTCTATATAGGAAATTTCGATATAAATGGTGGGATAATTTTAATAATGATCAAGCAGATATAGACTCAACTATCAACTATTTTGCTAATACTAAGAAGAAATCTTAGGAATCTTTCAAGCCATAATTTTCATTTACTAAAGAGCAAATTTTTCAGATGATTTCCACAGCAACATCAGCAGACGAATTACATCAATTATTACATAAATATTCATAAAAAAATGAATAGCTCTAGTAATTCAAAATATAACAATCCAAGAGATAATTTTCAAGATTCTCAAGAGCCAGATTTTAATTTTGAAATTTAATATGTAACATTTTTTATTTTGAAATTTAATATGTAGTATTAAAAAAAAGAGTCAAAAGTTCAATAGTAAAATTGTCGGCCACTTCTTCACTATAAGACAATGGCGATTACTTTATTAAAAGCAATATCAGCTGCTCACCTTATCTTGTTTGCCACCAACTGTCTATTATCACCAGCTGTCTATTTTACTCTGTCAACCATCTTCAACAGCTATCTCCTTTAATTATCAAAAGACAACAACTCTATCCAGACATTTTTTTCATCTATTAAATGCCACTAAATTTCCAAGTTAAAAGCAGAAGTCTTCAAAACTTTCAAAATTAAAGAAAAGGAAAAATGTCCTCTTATAATTTCAACTTCTTTTTGTAAAAAATCTTTAGATCTTCAGCTTATTTTCTCAAATCTATATACTCATACTCATTCAGCTCATGTATTATCAGAATTTTTATCTTCTATTAATAAAGGTATTTGAATTATATTCAGAAAAATGTATTCTTTTCCTTTTGTTAGTTCGGTTATCAATACTTTTGCTTCTCTTAATTTATCTGATCAGATAGAAATTGATTTATTAAAAACAAAAATATGAAAATTTAAAAGGAGTTTATATTTTGAACATTAAATATATCATATTGATAATTTTTGTGATTGTCAAGATTTTCATAGAAAATTAAATTTTTTATATATGTTTTTAAGTTTTTTAATTCTTATACATCAATATAACAGATATGATTTTGAAACTTTTTGAATGAGTTTGTATATTTTTGAATTATATAACGGTTATTATTTAGAACAACTAGATATAGAAGATTTAATTAAATCAAAATATAACTATTATTATTATTATTATTATTATTATTATTATTATAACATAGATAGAAAACTTTCATTAATTTTCGATCCTCTCTGCAATGGTATTAGAGCCAGGTAAGCTGAAAGTTAGTTTATCTAAAAAAATTGAACATTAAAATAGAGTTAAAGAAAAATAAGTTAGATATAACTAGTATGTTATTGAGTTTCTTCAGCATAAAACGTTGGTCAGCCCTGAAGGAAAAGCGTTGGTCAGCTGTGTTAAGCCGAGATAGCGTTAGGTGGTCCCGTTATTGCTAAAGAAATCTTGTTATCATTCAGCTTCTATTTATCTTATTAGTCTTTAATTATTTTAAAGTTTAATTTAATGGATAAATTAGCTAGAATCTTATCTGTTAAAGAACCACAAATGAAAGTTGGTTCTAGTAGTAATAATAATAATTTAGAAGATATTAATTCTATAGAAGTTAATATAGCATAAATTGAAAATCAATTATTAGATTAGACTATTCCTAAACAAGATATTAAAACAATATATAAACTATGATCATTTGAATTTATGCAAGATTATTCAATCAAAACAACTGAACATACAATAGCTTTAAATAAAAAATATGAAACTATTCAATTATTCTCAGAAAATGCTATTAAAGAATATAGAAAGAAATATAAGTTTTTACACATTGGATTAATACAAATAGCTATCAAACCTTTATTTATATTAAGACTAGACATACCAGTTTTAATGTGTCTAAGAGACGCTAGGCATACAAACTTTTCAAATTCTTTATTAGTTATGGCAGAAACGAACCTTGTTAATGGACCAGTTTATTTTAATTGTTATCCAAATTTTTCATTGAGTTTATATGACCCGTATATTGATGATACTTTATCTTTAACTGTTAAGACAAAAAATTTAGACTTTAAAATATTAAAGCTATTACAATTATATATAGAATCTACTATAAAGTTATGTCCACAACTTTAAACTCCAAAGCTAGATATAATATATTAAAAGATGAAACTTTAATTTTTGGGAGCATGGGAATTGATAGAAATTACTGAACCTAAAATAGAAAATATTAATAGTCAATTTTCTAAGATAATAGAATATAGTGATGGATCTGTAAAAATAAACTTTGTTCCAGATAATATTCAATTATCTAGGATATCAATATATTTTAATAACAAACCATCAACTAGTTCTATTCCAAGAAATCTATCTATAAAAAATTATGAACTCAGGAATGTAGATTTTAATGAAAATATTCCAAAAGCTACATATATTGAAAATCATAATAATAAATCTAAAGATTCTTTATCTCCAACTAGGTCACAAATGAAAATATTTTCTCAAATAAATTAATATGAAAATTTTTTCAATAGATAAAGAATTTTTAAGAAAAGAATTAAAAGAAGAATATAATAAAGAAAAAAAATTTTGGTATTTTAATAATTTTTTTAAAGAACAATTAGATAATTTTAGAACTGAATGGTATAGTTCTATGAAATAATTAAAAGTAAATATTTCATTATTAACTTGGTTTGAAATATACTGTAAATATTATAATATTAATTATCTTTTTTCTACCATAGGAGTAAATACTAAGATTGCTAAAGTATGAAAAAAAAAGTGATAAAGATCAGATAATCTCTGTACATCCTTCTTTAGAAAGAATAGCATTTACTCATAATGATACAAATTATTTAATATATATATATTAGCATAATATTATTTAAAATGTTATAATTAATTAATAACTACAAAATATATTATTATTTTTTAACAAATATTAATTATGTATAAATTAGTTTTTGTATCTATATCAATTAATTAATTTAATTAATTATTGATGAAAAAATATTTAAATTATTAATTAATCTTAATATATAAGATAAATATTAATTATATTGTAAAGGTTATTATAATATTAGAAGTATATACTTATATTAATTAAATGAGTTAATTAATTAGTTACTTAATATATATAAGGGCGGCACATCGGTGTTACAGCAAGTATGGGTTGGGTATAAATAGATTGGGTTGTTACAACTCATTAACTCATTTATGACCCATTTAATTTATTATATGGGTACTCATACCCATTTTACCTTAACACACCCTAACTCATCTATTTACCTGTATATTTAAAACTTATTCGGGATCTGGATTTTATTTCATCAATTTGGAATTATAAATGGAAAAATTTTGACATAAAATTTTACTTACAGACTTATCTTAACACGTCCTATGTCTTGGTATGCTCGATTCACAACTCATTCACAAGACCGAAAATCATAAATTTACGATTTTGCCCCTCTTATCAGTCTCACTCTTTAACTTAGTATTACAAATCCGATCGGAATGCCCCGATAGTATATATTTAGTATACTATAGGAAATATTTTGGTTCAGGTTTCAATAATTATATAATAAAAAAACAAGAACAAGAACAATTAAATCATTAAAAAAGAAAAAGAAAAAGAAGAAGAATATAATTCAATTAATTTCAAATCATCACAAAATCTTTAACAAACATTTTGATATACCTTTATGAATATATCGAGTGTTCATTGATGATACATTAGGTATACTTTCGAAATTTAGTAGGAATACATATAGATGTTGGGTATATATTGGAGATACTTTGGGTATACCTTGGAGTTCCTCGTAAATTTGCTATGGTATTGTCTTTCAATATCTTTGCTATATATTGAGGATATCTTGAGTATACTTTTTGGAATTCCATAGAAATATCTCAGGTATATCCTGAGTATATCTTTTGGATATATACCTTGAATATACATTTATGATACTTTGTACACCTTTAGGAATTCTATGGGAATACCTTAGGTATATCTTTTGGATATAATATACATATATTATGTATAGTTTAATTCAAAAAATTATAATAATAAAAATTATTATATATAATATATAAGTTTAGTGTATTATATATCAAATGTATTAATATTTTAAGTATATCTTGGGTATACCTTTTAGAATTTCATGGGAACATTTCAGGTATATCCTAGGTATATCTTATGCATATATACATTGCTCATTCCTTTTGGATATTTTTTATACCTTTGAAATTCTATGGAAATACCTTGAGTATATCTTTTGGATATATATCTTTGGGTATACCTTTTTGATACTTTGAATACCTTTATGAATTCTATAGGAATATATTAGGTAAACCTTAGAGATACTTTAATTACACCTTAGGAAATGATTGTGTGGTACCGTAGACGCCCATGTGGTATTTCTTTAGTATACATTCGATATATTTTCAGCATTTGTTAGTTCAAATCAAAATATTTTGGGATACTTTAGGTATTTGTTGAGGATCCTTTGAGTATATTTTATGTATATTTTGGAAATTACTTGAGAAATATATGAAAGGAGTTTCATGAGAATACATTGGGTATTCGTTGATGATGCCTTTTGTATACATCGATACAAAAGAGCCAGTTATTCAAAAATGACAAAGTTAAAAGTGGAAATCCCAAGTGAAGGACCATTAATTAAACAAAATTAATTCTTGTAACAGACATACTTTATGTAAATTAAAATTTAATTATTATTATAAAATTATTTAAATTATATATAATTTTATATTAGATGAAATTTGATAAATAAATTAATTATATAATAATTAAGTAATTAAAATTAAGTATAGCACATAAATAATGTCTATATTTCTAAAATATAAAATATATAATTAATCATCTAATTAATTAAATTTAATAATTAAATCAATAATCAATTAATTATATTAATATTTACAAAAATTTAATTTGTTTATTAATATAAATATAGAAAATTAAATGACCTAATTAAATGTATTTTAGGATTAATTAAATAATTACATGATTTAATTAATTATACAATTATTTAATTTGGTTTAATTATAAAAGTATAAAAACTTAACCCTCTCATAATTTTTACTTTTTGTCTCAAATGTCACATCCCCTCCCTCTCTTCTGCTCTCCCACTATATCTTTGGGTATACCTTAATTAGAAAATGATCACGTGGTATTATGCATTTTCTGTATTACAAGAGTTCTTATTTGATTAATCGAAGCCCTTAAACATTAATAATATATACATATTTTAATTAATTATATATTTTGATTTAACTAATGATATAATTTTTCTTTAATTAATTATATAATTATTGAATTAATTATAAATTATGATTAATTAAATATATACAAAATGAATTAATATTAATATAATAAATAAATATAAAATTAATTTAAAAAAATATAAAATTAATAAAATAAAATTTACCGTTAGCGACCAACTAAATTGTGGTCGTTGTTTGAGACAGATTTTTATAGCCCATTCCCTCCTTTTCAGCATCTACACGCCTGAGTGTACTCCCTCCCGATTCCATCTCTCTTTCTGGTGTGGGTATATAGCAACCACTATAGTACCTTGATAATCGAGATAATGGAAAAATATTTTATTCTAATGTTAAGAAATAGCTCATTTTTTATATTATGAGGACAAGCAATTATACTTATTTCTAGTCACCACCAGTGTAAAATATACTTGGGTCCAGAAACTCCTCAATACCATCTTAATTTTAGTTTCTTAGCAATTTGCTTATTGAAAGAACTACCGGTCTAATTTCTTTTGTACACACATGCCTTAAACAAAATTACCTTTTCAAGCCCAAAAGCTACGAGTCTTAGAATTGAATCTTGTAATATGTTGGCTGTAAATATTATAGATGATGATGCAATTAAGCTAATCTCTACTATTTTGTATATATCAATCTATATAATGTCCAACTAGCTTTCCTCTCTTCTTCTAATTTCTTAAAAGGTAGGCAAGAAAATACCTTTTTGTTGTAATAAATGCCAAGAATTGGCAGAAGTGGTAACAATATCAGGACAAATTTAATTAATTTTGTCCTATCACTATCATAGAGGCCCTCTTTGCATCTTCATCAACTGACTCTTTTCTAATATCTCATCTATTATTACATCAATTATAAGGAGTTTAATTAAGTTGTATGTATAAGTGTATAAAATCATGAATGCAATGTATGAACTTAGTGATTAAAATATTGACTAATGGTGAATTATTATATCTGTATTACAAGAGTTTTTGTTTGATTAATCCGCGTCCTGAAATTTTGTTTTTATTACTTGTTTATATCAGGTAAGTATTCATACTTCTTCATATATTATTTCAACTTATATTGCACCTATTTGAAGTGTTATGAATGTGTTACTATAATTGGCAAACAATGGGAGCAATAAGGATGACATTAGGAGTGCTTGTTTGTTTCATGTGGAATTGAGTGTTGTTAGAATATATTAGGTCATGACTTGCATGTGTTTTCTTTATTGATATGATGTTATTTTACATGAGAAACTGACAGGCTAATGAATTAAAAAAGTGGAAATTGTCTATTTATAGGGGAAACTCTTATGAAATTTCAGTAGAACCATACACTTTTAAATATAATGATTATATTTATTAAATTAGAATATGAATTGTGAATAAAGAACAATATTATAGAATATCCAATTGATTCTGTTTTATATGCCTAAGAGATAGATTTGGAATTTAATATTTTTAGAGGTTGATGTGCTGAAGTTTCGGTTTAACTATACAAATAACATGATTAAAATAATTATTATATGTTGAAAATGAATATAACTAAGTGTACATTTTTTGTGCTTTTGGGAACTCCTTAGATTGCATGACTTCATGCATTTACTGGTAAATTGCAAATGTGTCTGTAAACTTATTTATTTGTGATTCAAAATTAGGAGAAAGTGTAATGGGATAGGTTCTTACCTTGTTAGTTAACACAGGAGTGATGCCTTAAACATGAATAAATTATTGAATTTCATGCAAATTGTACAATAAATGATCACGTTCTTGTTGTAGTGGTAAATCATGAGTATTGATAGAAACTAGATGTACCAGAGGTTTGGGAGTGATGGGTTTCTTAATCCAGAATTTTCAAGTGGGGTTGAGAAATTCATTGAATTTGCTATTGCTCATCCAGAGTGGATGGACAGGGAAAAAAATAAAGTGTCCTTGTATGAGTCTAAGTGTTAGAATCGTTAGTTTCTGGATGTTGAGACGGTGCATTATCATTTGTTGAGAAATGGATTCAAACTTGATTATTATGTATGGAACAGACACGAAGAGTAGATATATCTATTTATCGGCAACATACTATGGATTCGGCCGATCCTTCTAATCAAGTGAACCATTACTATACAATGATTATGGATGTTGCTTATCAAATCTTAAATCATGATTATAAGGTGGAGGAGATTCCTAATCCAATGACGAAGCTGTTTTATGATATGCTTGATGCTACAAATTGTCCGCTGTGGCCAGGGTGTGAAAATCAATCTCAGTTATCACATGTCACTAGAATATTGAATGTCAAGGTTGAGTACCGTTTATCTGAGTGTGCATTTGATGCAATTGCTCAATTGATGAAAGACTCTATGCCAACAGACAATCGTGTTGCTAAAAGCTTTTATGAAATGAAGCATATGGTCAAAGGATTGGGTTTACCAGTTGAGGAGATACATTGTTGTCCTATAGGATGCATGATTTATTGAGGGGAAGATATGAATATGACTATATGCAAATTCTGCAGCCATCCACGTTTCAAGGGAGGTTCTAGAATTGATGGAACCAATATGAAAATGGATAGACCTTTCAAGAAAATGTATTACTTCCCATTGAAAGATCGACTACTAAGATTGTATGCATCTAAAGCCACTGCTAATAATATGAGGTGACATGCAGAACATGCGGTTGAAGATAGTGTAATGCAGCATCCTTCCGATTCCATTGCTTGGAAACATTTCAATGATGTTCACCCTGGTTTTGTGATGGAAATAAGAAATATGCGTCTAGGTTTATGTACAGATGGGTTTCAACCTTTTGGTCAATCTGGACAACAGTACTCGTGCTGGCCAGTCATTATAATTGTGCATAATCTACCTCCTTGGCTGTGTATGAAGGACACATATGTGTTCCTAACAGTGCTTATCCCTGGACCTTGGAATGCAAAAGATAAATTAGATGATTACTTGCAGTCTCTTATACACGAATTGAAACTCTTATGGGAAAAAGGAGTTCAGGCATATGATATTTCTAGAAAGTAAAATTTTCTGATGTGCGCAGCATTGATGTAGACTATCAGTAACTTTTTTGCTTATGCAATGTTGTCTAGATGGCTAATAGCAGGACGATTTGCTTGTCCTTATTGTATGAAGGACTCAGATTCCTTTAGACTAAGATAGGAGTGGTAAGCAATCATGGTTTGACAATTACCAGAAGTTCTTAGAAATTAATCATCCTTTTAGACATAATAAAGATGCATTTTTGAAAAACAGAATCGTAACAAATATTGCACCCCCAGTTAGGTTTGGATTGGAGATGTTATGCATAATTGATCATCTTGGTTTGAAAAAGGTAACAGAAATCAATGCTGCTAGGACTAATGCAAAAATTGCTCAATCATATGGTTGGAGAAAGTGCAATATATTCTGGGATTTGCCATATTGGAGGTCTAATTTGACCTTTACAGCATCTATCACAGCCATGACGGCTGTACCCACATCCATATTTGGGATAGATTCTCTATCACATTATCCACGAGTTGGGATCGACGTAAATCCATTTTCAACCTATACTAGGGCACATAAACATTTACCTTTGACTTCTAGATCAGACACGGCTGCCATTAGCAGTTCTAGTTGCAGCCGTAAGAGAGTTAAAGTTATTGGTGACCAGTGAGATCTCTATAATTTATTATATATTGCAACTGTTTATTTAACTACATTACTTATTTATTTATATATAAATGCAAATTTGTTGAGTTGCATCAGGTAGCTGCTTGAATTTCACGTATATTTCAAGAGCAGTTGTATGTAGAGGGCCATCGATGGAGGTCCATACTGTAAAACGCATATGATTTGTACTGGGGGGAGTTTCAGGTAAAATAATATTACATTTTCAAGTCTAATTTTGTAATTGAGAAAAATAAAATTAATTTTGTTTATTTTAATCATAATTGAGTATTATATTTTATTAAAATTTTAATTCAAACATTTCGAAAAATAGCCAAAATATATCTCTTGATTTGTATGGAACAATATACAGTTGTGAATGCAAAATGATTGATATCAATTTAATAGTTTAGAACTGTGTATATTTGTTGAAAAAATTTGCAGGAAAAAAATTTTGGATTATGCTTATTATAGGGGAGATTCTGCCCATGTCTTTTTTAAAAAAAAAAAAATCATGGCTTCTAACTAATTTTGTTTAAATATTTTTTTAGAAATATTTTACATGGGATGATGCATCGATTGCTTTGATAAAAGTGGAATGGAAGAAGTTAGCTGCCAAGCGATATGGAGATATGCTTTATAAATGGAGAAGACATGAACTATTTCCATTTGTTTTAGAAGAGGTCTAGGCCAGTTGGCAACAAAGTTGGACTGATCCAGAATTTCAGTCCTTTAGAGAGTGCCAGACAAAGAACCATAATGTTGAGAATATTGGAACTCATTCATGTAGATCCATCTCCATTGAGGAGCATGCTCATAGAATTGTAATAAATTTGTTCTTTTAACACTTTTAATCACACATACATATATATTTATATTATATTATTATATATTAAATATGTAATCTACAATATTATTATTATTATTATTATTATTATATCTTAAAAATATATTCTATATATTAACTATCTATTAAATATATATTATATTCTATTTATTATACATTTATGTATTCTACTAATATTATTATATTATTATATGTGTACTTATATAATATTTATAGCAAGAAATAGCTGAGAGTGCTCCTCCTAGCAAGATATATCTCTTCAATGGGACACATATGAGAAATATTATAGATGGATTCAGAGAATATGTGGATTAGCGCACCAAATAGATGGATGTAAGTAATTTATATTGATAATAAAATATGATGCATGAATGAATTCGTTTTGAACGTGTGATAAAATTTGTTACAAGAACGAATGCGTACGCTCGTTGAATTGGAGTCCCATGATGAATCTGGGAACACAATTCAACTGACTCAGGATGACGAGGAGAGGATCTTTCTGCAGGTTGTTCAGAAGTCGTTACATGGAAGGTACCTATATGGCACATGCTGTAATAGGGGCACTCTATCTCATAGTTCATCATTTGATGCCTCCACTTATGTGATAGAGATCTAGGCGACTTGTGACCGTATTAGATATCTTGAGGAGAGAAATACTATGCTGGAGGAGTCGCATTATGCTCTTCAGCAGGAATTCCGGAATACTCGACAAGAGTGAGAGGAGAGAATGTGCCAAGTGATGGAATGTGTCGAGCAACTTGTTTCGCAAACTAGTGCATTCAACAGCTATCAGCTGCCCTCCGACCATCAACAGCCACCTCCATCTTGACTTTCATTTTAATTTGTTTTATTTTTATTGCAAAAATATTGATACAAATATTGACATTAAATTTTAAATGCTATAAATATTTATTATATTTAGTTATAGTTTATTTTAGATTTTAGTTTCAACAATTCATTACTCTTATAATATTAATTTAA